>NNCF01133364.1:0-41318 GCA_002313205.1 Laupala kohalensis | reverse complement strand
TTTTTATTGTATGTGAACGACATGTTATCATCCACATCAAATTGCAAAATGGTTCTTTTTGCTGATGACACTAATTTACTATGTAAAAATGCCAATGCTCAAAAAGTTTTGTCTAACCTTTCGACTTGGTTCCATGCAAATCGTCTCATTGTAAACACTGACAAAACAGTGTGTATGTCATTTCACAATAGTAATACAAAATCTTTACCACAGGTTTCTCTTTCTTTACACGGAACACAATTAAAAACTGTTACAAATACAAAATTGTTTTGTCTCTATATTCAAGACAACCTCAAATGGAATTGTCACATTGACAATCTTAATTCCCAATTAAGCAAATTGTGTTACGCATTCCGAATCTTAGTTAACGCAGTTAGTCCACGTATTTCCCGTTGCGTATATTTTGCAAACGTTTACTCCCATTTACGTTACGGCATTACCTTCTGGGGTAATTCCGGTCAGAGTATTCAAACTTTCAGAATTCAGAAGAGGATAGTTCGGATAATTTGTAAATCTCACCCCCGAAACTCTTGTAAACCTTTATTCAAGGAATTAAATATCTTAACACTCCCCTGCATTTATATTTATGAAACGGTGGTGTTTGTTAAGTCCGAATTACTGAAGTGCCACCCTTTCTTTATACGAAACAGTCTCGTTCACGAACACTATACACGCAATAGTAATAATATTCATCGCCCTAGAGTGTCAACCACTCTTTGCCAAAAAGGACCGCATCATTCGGGAATCGTTCTATATAATTCCCTGCCCAAGAATATAAAAGACATTATGAAATTGGATATCTTCAAATCCACGGTTAAAAACTACCTCTTGCACCAGTGCTTCTACACTGTAAAAGAATTTATTGATTTTAATAAAAGTTAAATTGGTCTTGTACTTTATCACGCCATTGCTGTAGTACTTTTTAAATAACTTACAACAATTTCGAAACTATTTTCTTGCATGATTGTGTTGTCTTATGGCTCATATGAATTTAGTTTTATGTGTACTCAACTTTGGCACGGTTTTGTACATAAATTCTGTAGCCCCATCCTGGCCCGGGTTTTTCTCCGTTTTTCCTTCGGGTAGAGGCGCATTTCTTACACAGGTTCTCTAGGCTTTGTCTAGGGGCGTGTTTATTGTAACAATAAATCGTGAATTTGTTGTTGTTTTTTTCCAACTCTAATGATTTTTAAACACTATACTCAGAATTATCTATAGTTCGATAATAACTTGTACATGTAAATTTTTTGCGTTAAATTACAAACATATTGACTTATATTTATATTATAACTCGCTAACTTTTTATTTTATCTAGGAACTTTTGCTGAAATTTTTGAAACCGCCTCTGCCTTAGGGCCCTTGATCGGAATTGATGGGATGGTCCCTTGCTTGCTTCCGGAGAGTAAATTAGATTATTGTCCTCCACGTGGTCTTACGCAGTTTGTACTGTTTTTGACAATAAATTTATTAGTATCATTATTATCATTACAATATGTGTGTATGTGTGTGTACGAGGTAGCATACATTCCAATAATTTTTAAGCATGTTAATAGTATTTTCCAGTATATGTAGAGATTCTTCAAAAGGAAATGTGTCTACTGGTGGAAAATATGCCGATGTGGAAAATTTAACAATCGTTGCGTAAGATGTAAGGATCCTAGTCGTGTTTTCAGTGATGCTGAAAGAATTACTCAGTCCAGCGACTTTAGTATTATAAGTACACGGCTCTTGGATGAGCGCGAGGTGTGTCCCATTAATCATTTTTCTAATTGATGAATTACTGCTTTTAATTTATTCAAATTATGTCGAATTACACAAAAAAATTACATTTTTTATACCCCATTTTTTTATCTCTCTCTAATCTTATGTGCACGACACATTTCTTTTCATTCACATTATGATCATCATTTTTGACGCCTTTTCTAATGCAGTTAATACATTTATTTTGTCTTGTGACGAGCATTCTCGAGTCACGTGAGCTATGATACTTGTAGCATGTGCCTGTTGTTTGCCAACAATGGGTCAAATTTTTTGCACGAAAAACAACGGGAGACATTTAAGTAGTTTTCTTATACGATTGCCAACGCACATAAATGCGTTCGGTGCTCACTTCTGCCCGTTAGCAGGACGATGGCAATTGCAAAATTCACGAACAGTTCTTTGATATTGTTTTTGCAGCTTTCTTAAATCTAAGTCTTACGTCAGTTGAGTATTTTTAATTGTTTCATAAATGGGTGTTCTTGTACTTGCTTGGAAATTCCGTGAATTATTAATTTTGGCCACTTATTTTTTGCAAAGAAATTTCAAGTCTGGTTTAATTGTTTCTTTCTGAATTTCTCTATCATTTGTTGCTACGTGGAAAATTGCGTTCTTGATAGACGTTTCCTTGTACCAGTTTAAATTTATGGTGGTTTAAATTTATGTTTTTTTCAATTGCTTTCCTAAGTACTTCCATTCCTTGGTTCTGGAACTTTCCCGTTGGTATTATTAACACGGGTTCGACTTTTGGCGGCATGTTTCCATTTATTCGTGCTGCATCTTTTTCATTACTTACAACATTGACATGCGATTGGGTCATTGGATATTTCTTCGTTTTAATAATTGGGGATGTAATCTTCTCCATCATCTAATGCATTGCCTGTTCAGGAATATTACCCGACTCAACCCTGACTTCTTGGATACTGCGGGCATTTCTGATCTTATTTAATGCTTTATCAATCAGTGATGTTTTCTGCTTTTAATTTTCTCTGAGATGACTGTATATATTTCAATACATTGTATCATCAGTGGTATCCCGTGCAATTCTGGCAATTTCATCTGATGATTTATACAATTTATTTTTATTCTTCTTGCCTCGACTGACGTTCGCTTGTGGCATCGTCGTTGGAGGGAGTGTTGTTTACCACTCAGCGCTTTGATCAGCTTCCACGCTCGTACACACGCATGCGACCTCGTGGCACTGAGACCACGAAAGAAGATAGCGCAATGTTACAAAAGCACATAAAATCTATAAAATAAAGTTTAATTTTGTTTAACACAAACCCGAAGAATACAAAATCAATTTTCCACGACGTCACCTCTACATTACACTACACGTAGTGCTAAAACTTTAGTTTCTCTGCAACGTTTAACCATAAAAAATCGACAAGCAGTGGAGCGCATCAAATACGTGACCACCTTAGACGAAGCTCAACCACAGACCCCTAGAGAAGTTTACAAAAATTCGATATTGAGAACATAGACGTTATGACCATATTCAAGGGTGCGATACGCTCAATTCTGGCATATGGCTGTATGGCATGGGGAGATAGAATTGTCTATGGAGTGGTGGAAAGAAAGGTAGAAAATATCCAGCGGATGAGTTTACTACGCATTGTGAGAACATTCCGGACGCTACCAATGGAGGTCGTAGAGTACCCCCAGACATATATTAACAAAGGTGAAGTATCGACTGTTTTTAGTGCAAGAAGGAGTAGTCATGATAAATGGAGTAATGTTGACGGGGTAGAAAAGGAATCAGGTAAGAGTTAGTGTAAGCTGGACAGATACGGTCTGTTTAAGGACGAGTAGACCGTGAATATATTCCTCGTGTGATGTTTGTAAATTAAGCGATCGAATAAACTCGTAGGTCAGAGAATTCTCAACGGGACATGGAAATTCAAACCAACATCTAAGAAAAACGAGACTAAAGGAAGAAGATGCGAGCGTCTGTGGGGAAGACAAGCAGTCGAACATATGATGTGGGAATGTCCACTATTTCGTGCGTAGAGGTAACACTATATTCCGGAGTTACAAAAGCTGCGCAAGAATAAAGTGGCTAAAAGAAGTGAATATGGAGAGAATGAAAAACTGTATCTTATATTTCTTGTATAGTCACTGGGCAATATGTAACGAAGTTCGGTGAGATAAGAGACTTTCTCAAAAGGGAAACTGAAGTGTGAGGAAAGGGATCTGGTGCTCGCCTACCTGCGGTGGGAACACAAACGTTGAATAAAGATCTTCAATTTCAATTTTTATTTGTTAATCTAATTTGTTATTTACATCGATTTCTGTACATTACACAAAGAAATTAAATGAAAAACACAAATTGACTGCCCTGTCTGTAAACTGAGTCATTACAGAGTGTAAACATATCATTTGTTAATTCTTTCTCTATTTTTGTCTCTTTTTCCTGGTTTTCGACCTATAGCCAATGCCTCTTGATATGTGATTTTAATGTATCTCGGAAACCAGCGCAACCTGGCAATAATCATGTTAAACGAGGATCAGGTCGATCTAACGCTTCTAAGAAAAATACCTAAAATCCAACCAGTGTGTGTAGACTCTGCATCTAAGAGAGGAGAGTAGTTTGCTATGCTTCATAAACACAGCACGTGAAAATGAAGATCTCGTGTGAGAGACATTGGGGTGAAGCAGCAGCTCGACAACGCTTCCACCAAAATGTGCTTGTCGTGGAAATTCTCACGGATAAGTTGACAACAATGCCTCCTGCAATCAAAGAAAACGAGTGCCATGTCCGCAGGAAACCCTCTTCCGCATATTCGCGTTCTAACCGCATGCTCACGCATATCCTTCCATGGTCTTTTAGTTCATGTGTTGAATGGAACATACAACTTTAATGAGTCCAATACGTCTGTTTATGTCTTGTTCTAAAAGGCAACTCCCAATTTGTTCCAGACTTTGTTTTGCATTCGTCGCACTTCTAATGTACAGTTTCAAGCTGGGTTCCTGCACAAGGTTGATAAGGGCACGAAATTATGCAATTTTCAGGAGCTTTGCAGCCTGAAACGTATTATCTCCGTCCGGATAAACATGTAGTTGTTTTCCAATGTATGCACTTGAAACATATCAGATTTTCATTCTTGATAATTTTCTCGACCACTTAGTCTCTGGATACCATCCATGAACTTGTAATCAAACCTTGAGTCCGCCGTGAAAGACAAAGCAATTTGATGCCTTAAATTACTTCTTAGTATAACGTATTGTTCATTATGTATGATAACGTCACGTAATAAATATCGAGTGATTCTTGATTATTTTATTAAGCGACTCATTTTTGATATCACGAATCCATGAGAAGCAAAACTTTCTATCTACAGTCTAAAGCAGCTCGAACTTCGTGATCAAAGTCATCACTCACAACAACCAATACTACAACTATAAAACCATCAAGGATGTTCAGTGATTCAGATAAAAATGAAACAAAAGAGCATTGGACGCATTGACAAAATACAGAATAATTACAACTTATTTGTTAACTTCCAACAGTCTGCCGTTTCAGCCCGCTTAGGGATACTTAGCAAGTTAACTGGGGAGAATATCTTTTACGCCACGGATTCAAACAGCTCGGTCTCAAATAAAATCTCTTACTTTGCTCAGTTTTACTTATGCAATTTGATAATTTTTTCATTATTTACCCATGAGAAATTGGACTCTTGCTAAGTTTATACCGTGTCAAAGTGAGCGTGGAATAGTGAAACTTACTATTATCTTTGTGTTTGTACCTCCGCGACTTTGCTCACCCTCTATTTGCTTTCTGTAAAATAGCATATTTATTACAATAAACTGTAGAAATAAGAATCATTGTAGATAAGCCACTTGCACATGCACCTCAGCACATGTTATAAACGGTTCAACATAACTCCCCCTCTCACTGCCGAACGGGATGCGGGGTGAGGGTGCGGGGGTGAAAGAGGAGGAAAATAAAAGCTGTTCTGAAAACATTTGTCATTAAAAGCATAGGGTCTATAAATCTGGCGCACAACTTCCATATTTCCCCACCGTCCACCGAAACACGACGAAGGGTAATGTACGTTGAAGGGGCGGTGAAGCCGTTGTCATGGAAAGTGCAACCATCCCACTGTATCAGTAGACCCAGTCATAGCTTGCAGACTGGGTAGTAGCTGTCGGGTGAGCGGGAGTAATGTTGCGCGGCTTATACATTTCTGAGGGAGAATGAGTGCGTATTTGGACTGACCCTATACTAGAGCGCAGCGCTCTCTGCTGTGAGCAACACATGAACGAGTTCACATACTCGGTCTGTGCAACCAGTGACATTACCGGGTGGTAAATATTTGAGGATGCCATAGACGACTTAAGTAACGATAATTAATGGTGTTGGCAATTAATTTATTTCTCGAGTTATTCGCGTAAATAGGTAAGTTTCATGACGTATGAAAAAACTGTTATATTAATCATTCATTCTGTAATATATTCTCTGATATTTAATTACTGAAGTGTTTAATGGAATAGTAGAAAATATAAGTGTTACTTTCGCAGAGAAAATAAGAACATTTATCATTCGTACTAATAAGGTTAATCGGTTAAAAGTTAGACGCCAAGCTAACACCAGCTATTGATGTTATATAAGATGTTTATAACGTATTTGAGATTATATTTCCAGAGAATATCACTTGTTTGCGTATCATAAAAGTATTATAACGGAGTATTTGAGCTCGTTCATGTGTTGCTGACCAGTTGCAATGATTAGGGAGGCGTGGGGGGGGGCAGCCGCGAGACAGTCCAAATACGCACTCATCCTCCACCTGAAATGTAACAGGTGCTGAGGTGCATGTGTGAGCAGTAGGAAATCGCAATTTTAGGGAAAAAATAGTCAAACTTCGCGAATAGGACACCAGAAAAATAAGGAAAAAGTTTAAAGTCTATATGGTTTAATCGTACATCAAAACAGTAATCTTTTAGTTTTCTAGTTTTTTCTGAAACAAAGTTTATACTATTCATGAGAAAAGGATGTATTTTCTTAAGTATGAAAATAAATACAAATATTTTGTTGTTAATAAAGCATCGCTGCGTATGACCACGTGGAGGATAATGAACAAAATACAAGATAATTTAGAATGTGGACGGTAATAAAGTAAATAAATACGATGAAGGATGAATAAAAAATCAAACTGAAATAAGGAAACAGGATAAGATGAAGAAATGAAGTTAAGAGCATTTCACGCATACAAAGCGGAAAAATCCAGCCAATCGTATAATTTAAATAGAAAGTATGACAGAAACCTTAGTTTCGAAAAAGAAGGATGGGAGGTGCAGAGCGGATGAAGAGTGGCAAAATCGATCCACACAAAGATTTATGCAAGTTTTTGTAACGTTTTTGATTAAGGGTTGTTTTCCATCCCATACACCTAACTAGTATTATAAATGAGGATGCACTCACTTAAGAGTTAAGTATTTTTAAATAGGTTACAAAATGCTTACATAAATATAGTAACTCGTACATACACAAATATGCATACACACGCTCGTGTGAGATAAAAAATATATAAGGTGATAATATGAAACGAATTCACTCAAATAGCAAGGGTACATTCACTTCCAAAATTCCTTGAAATCTCTTTTACTGTAACTTTTAAGAAACGTTACTTAAAATTAAAATTACTGTAGGTAAACCAGGAGTCCTTGACACTCTCTCTAAAGAACTTACATTTACACTTACACTAATGAACAACTATAGAATGTTACACAATTTGAAATCTCATTTTTGAGAGAGAAACATGGATATTTTTTGCTTAAAAATAATTGTGTGAATTGCTCTCACATAAAAAAGAACATATTCACAACACTTTCCGTAGAAGAGGAATACAATTAAATACATAGAAAAAACTAGGAAGGTATACAGAAGATACTAGGGGAAGTACACTGCAATATCCCCATGACATTAATCAACAAATTTACAAAACAAATTGCAACAGTTACTACAGAGCGCGACGTCACCTCGTAAGACTATTTAATTGTTACTTGCTTAAGAATGTAACTTAAACGCTAAATGCGACTTGACTTGACTAAACAACAATCAATAGATCTTCCGATATGAGGCATGTTCTCTTCTACTTTGTGATCTCTCTGGTTTGAGAGACGTGAGCAGGAGGAACCCTGGGTTTGACCCTCGGCGTCGTCATGGCGATGTCCAGGATACAGTGCCTTCCAAGCGGTCGTTATCCAATTTCATGCGTGGAGCAACTCACCCTTGCGCTCGCCGTCCTAGTGATGATGTGGTGGTATCAGATGGTGATGTATGTGACCTTCCCAGAGGTAGATTAGCAATCGTACCAGTATCGTACTGTCACTGAGAAGATTGACCCGCGCCATCACGCAAGTAAAAAGTGTTCTACGCGCGCGACTGGAGTCCGGAGTCCAAGTCCCTGGCTTGACTTGAGATTTTTAGATATCTCAAGACGTGATGTGTGGCGCGCCCTTCTGATGGCTCAGGTGGTAGTGTTCTTGCTCCTCACCAAGTCATCCAGGATTCAATTTCCGGTGGAGTCAGAAAAAAATTGTAGCTCTTTACATTAATGTCCCAGTTCATATAGCTGTGACTACTGAAAAGTGAACCCTCCTTCCTCTACCCACCTCTCCCAAGGATCAATAACTCTTACTATTACTAACTACTTCTACTAACCCCTCCAAGTAGACTAAGTTGTTGGTAAGCTCAGCTAACCGATTCACCTACTAACAATATCCTATCACCCAACTCCTACCTCCTATCGATCCATGTAGATAAGCTTCAATATGACGCTACATTTCCCATTTACAAATACCACAATAAAAAAATGTGGTGCTTCTCACTACTCGTACTCTTCCGACATTAAATACTTAATAAGTGAATTAGCGATAATACTTCATACGACGATTAGTGATTATACTTAATAATGGACAAAGCGATTTAGTATCACGCTACAATTTGAACTATAGAAACACGTTATTTCGACACGATGGTGCTTTGATCGTTGGGTGTCACTGGTGACCACTGGCCATCAGTAACCCTGTAGATGCCAGGTAGTTTATTTTTTCCAGACTGATACTGCAAATTTTATTCTCCCTATTGACAAGCACATTTCAGTCGTATCTTTAATTAATAAAAAGTAAATCTTGATCCTAGCCCTTTCTACTTATGTAGAAAGGGCGAGGATCAAGATTTACTTTATAGCTGATCTTCTTTAATACTTATGGGATGAGGGTTAAGTACAATTGTTTCCAACGAATCGAAGCAGGCGGACTCGTATTCTACATAAAAGCACGTCCCGCGCAGTTTTCACAGGACATAACCACACTCTCGAGTAATAATTAAATATTTGCTAGTTGGTACAATTTACTGCCAGTCCATTTAGATACTACGTTGCTGTTTGCTTCTTTCATGGCGTTGTCTTTCTCAGCCCCATTGAATAGTCCCGACAACCTGAAATTGAATGAGTACTTATGAATCAATTGTATTGCAAATGAACAACCATAATCCTCGACGACGGTGATCTCTGCCAAGCCGAGAGTGCTGAATTCGTGAACTTCATAAGAGGTGGGTGATAGTTTCAGTTCACTATCACCATCACCAATATAAGCCCTTAAATTAGAATTTTACCTCCGAATTATTGAGACCTAGGGCTTAGTTTACGTATGATTGCTCTACATTGTGACCAGGATCACTTGAAGTTTTCGTAAGGTGGTATGTAGTGACTCGGGAGACTGGTGCGGACTGTAGTTTCGGACTCTTCGGATGCGTAGACAGGTACTCGTAAGGGATATGTATTCGCTTCTTACGTCTGAGAAGATAGTTTTTTGTTGCCGAAGCTCTTCGATTTCAGGCTTCCAGGAAGCACATTTACCGTATGAAATGCGAAGAGAAATATTCTCAGCAATAATTTGGCGTAAAAACAGATAGTTGGAAAACAAATGGTTGGTTTGATTCCCATTCGCTGCTACTGCTAGTACTCATTTTAAGAATAAATGACCGATGTGGTGATGTCTACTAGTACAATTTTTATTTTAATGAAAGTACTTTCGCCAGCTTAGCTGGCACCTTCAGTCTAAAATACAATAATATAAAGGGTGTGTTCAGAATGTTAAGTTGAAAAATTAATTGTCAAAATTATTAAATTACTTGATTTGAAATTGATTAGGAATGTAATAACTTTTGATGTTAACTATGTGTTTTATAATGTTAATTGCCTTTGTGAAGTTTCCTTTAGACATTGGAATGTGGTTCATTGAGTGGAAGACTGCACATGTTTGTGGGAAGTAGAATGAGCAGATGTATTGTAAATGACAGTGTCAGTTAAATATGTTGGTTGTCAACAATTTTTTTGTTTATATCTAAAAAGGGATATTTGGTCCCATGGTTATTTTAATGGTGGGGGTGTGGAATTGAGAAAATCTGTAAAATTGTCCAACTGTTGACCACTCCATAGTACAATGATGTCATCGACATATCTGTACCAATACATTATGTTGGTCAGTGGACGATGCTGTGAGTTAAAAATTTTATTTGCAAGGTTGTCCATAATAATATCCGCAAAGAGAAGAGAGGGGGGAACCTATAGGCAAACCGAAGTTTTCTTTGTACAAGGTGTTCATAGGTGTTTCTTATGGTGTGTTTAGGTGTGAAATTGTTGTGTAAGGTGGTGTTAAGATGTCTGGCTAGTATATGAGTGATGAAATTGTTGTACGATACTATAGGGCGGGTCGGAATATTTGGTTTATGAAGTTTGGGAAGGCTACGTAAACGTGGTTATTGTGAATTAGATGAAATTAAGTATTTAGGTTGGGGGATAAGTACGGGAGAGTCATTGATAAGAGGTTTTAATTTGTATAGGTATTGGGAAGTTGGATCTTTTTTCAACTAAACAGCGTTGCAGGATAAAAATTTATCGATTTTTTCATTGTATTACCTTTGTCAGTTTTGTAATACCAGTTAAGCTGGTAAAAGTACTTTCATTAGAACAAAAATTGTAGACAACACCACATCTGTCGTTTATTGTTAAAACAAATTGTTACGAAGAAATGATGTAAAATATGTTAAAGTGCCAAGATAATTCGTCGATGTTAATGCATACGATTTGTTTGTGAGGACTTGGTCGGAGAGTAACCGGTACCAAAAACTAATTTTCGCTCTTATCCCTTTGAAATTGTGTGGGTTTTACGATGAACTGTATCGCATGAAAAATTGGCATGAGGTTTAAAAGTGACAGAAGCGAAGGCATCAGTTATTAAGTTGCAGAGAAACATCAGTGAATTGTGACAATTTTTGCGATTATGTTTTTTTGCAACCAAGTTGAAAAGGATTCTTTCAGCTCCTGTGACTAAAGGTGTAAGTCGTGGGTATGGCCAACAAGTGAAGAAACACGAAAAAACATGTACCTACCGTGCTCCGTGCAACGCGAGAAACCCGAATTCGAATAAACTAGAGTTTGGAGTCCAATCAATGATAAGATTTTTTAACGCAAAGGGTGATAATGTTGCTGAGTTCACCCCAGTTGTGTGAAACACATGGGACTACCGTAATGGGAAAGGAAAGTGAGCCAATGCTGTCGTGGATTTAGGAAAGTTCCTCTCACTCTCGCATTGACTCGCTCAACGAGATCGTCAGTCCGGTCTCTAGGCTATCCATTCTCTGCTCACCTAGAACATTTAAACGGCCTTCCCATTAGCATTTCAGCAGCATTATGTCCTCTCACGTTTAAAAATCTAATCACTAATAGGACTTCACATCTGACGGGATTTGATACTACAGCACTCTAGGCTTACTGTCACAAAAAGGCAAGTAACAATCAACAGAGGAGAATATGGCAGTTACATGTCTGACAGATCAGTTGAACATTAGGCCCATCCGCAAACATCCGCAAATTCAGTGTGGCCAATCACTATTTATGACAGACCGACCCTTACTTTTGAAACGCGAACTAATGGTTGGAGATGTGAAGTGGTTTTCATCATATTTTATCTATGAAAATTCACTCTCAGGTCTTCAACTTTCAGATCTCAACAAAAAAATATAAAAGAACGTGAACGCTGTCATACGCTAAGGCACAATACTGTATGCTTTTCGACTATCCTCCGTCAACTAGAGACATACGAGCATCGGACCGCGTTTCGTTTAGATGAGGCAGGTTTTCCACAGAATGGCCGAAAATACATACTTCGGCAAGTTCTTACTTACCAACCAATCACTGTCCAATGAACTAAATTGTTATTTACTTTAATGAACGTTTCGTGACAATCTTTTTGGAAACAAATAATCAAACATAAAATATTAAATAGCATTCAGCGATAAAGATAGTAAGTTAATTTATTTTCATAAGGATCTACTTATGTGAAATATGGAGGTTCTAGTATTTGAAACTGCATTACCTAAATAAAAATATTCACTTATTTTATTCGTTTTAGTACAAGGCTTTAATAACAGTTTGTTTTTAAAAAGGTTTATTATTCATTATATTATTAATATCGTCTTCTTTTCTTTCGTTGTGTTCTCTGTCTTTGCTCTTCTGTTATTTTCCCTCTTCCGCTTTTACCGGTAATATTCTCCTCTCCATTTTCTTTCAATTTCAGGTTATTTTTTGTTGATGTGATTTCGCAGTTACGTACTATCTTTCTTCTCTTTCAAGTTTTTTCCTGTCTTTATCATTTTTGAAGAGATCTAAAAGCAACTCTTTGAAATTTTTGCGCTTCTCGGTTCACAATTCCCCGGGTGTTGATGTTAGCATAATTTTTAATATATGTTCTTCTGCTTCTGTTTTTTACCTTCCAGGTTCTCAACTGTATGTCCATATATTGACCTTGCACCTTCTTGATTCTTTTCACTTAGTTTCGGACAATAAATGCAACAGAAGACTCTTTTATATAACTTTCAAAAGTATTCATGTATTGGATTCGTGTGGTTCAAAATATTGGGGTAACTGGATCTTCCGTGAGACAGCTTCCCTAAGATTCATCAAAAATATACAGAATCACTGTAAGAGGTTAGTAAATATTATATTACGATATATTAATTCCTCATATAATTCTTAAGATTTAAGTAAAAGAATTTAATATTAAAAATGTACTTGCAAGATATCTATGAGTATCTTCAGAAACGTCGAGCTTTAGACATTATTCGACGATTCGACGGAAATCTTAAACAAATCTGAACGACAAAGTGACTTGAGATATGATTAGTTGATGTTTAAGCAAGTAAACAATGAAATGCTGCTGTATTAAGAGACGGTGTTCAAGTATTCGCACACATGGATATGGCAGGTCCACGGTCTAGTTACCTCCGGAGTCCATTTATACCTCGCTCCTTATACAATAGTAGATCGCCAACGAATGCAGGGAAAACTTTCACACCCGAGCTCACTTATTTCAAACAACAAAAAGAATATTCATTAACTGAATTTACAGAACATAGACATAAAGATAAACAGACCCAATGTACTGGTTGTCCGAAGGGGAAAACGATGTAAAATGTCTCAGTCTCTCTCGCACATCAGCTTAGGTGGGGGATCTCGATGCTCTTCACTGACTGCCGGCTGCTGCGCACAAGTCGTTGCGTAGTAATACCTTACCCCCCCTCCCAAGCGGGTGTGCGAGCGAGAGGGCGACATCTCTGTTTCTTCTGTTTCATGTTAACAACGACAACCTACAGCGGAGATGGTTGGCTCTATTTACCTTTAACTCCATGGTATAGAAATATATGAGGGGCACAGAGTTACATATTTGCAATGTCCTTTCATTTTGGATAAGAAATGTTTTAGCTTCATTTTATGAAACATTATAAATTATCAATAACTAGGATACTTACTCCTGTAAACTATGAGATAAACTGAGCTCCTTCAAAACTTTTAATCTCTTTTCCATTATTGGGGAGACATTAATTCCAATATTTTCGGACAAATCTTTTTTGCTTTGAACATTGAGTGTAACCGAAAAGAAATATTTGACTTTCCTCAAGTACACCTGAAAAAGAAAGCAAAAGTGTTATTTCAAGCACAGTGCATTATAGTATTAGAAAATGTTCATGGAACATATATATATTTTGTCGCCAAAATTTGTGATAATAGTAGCAATATTTCACCAATCAAAAATAATAATGCTTTGTAAAGAAAGATCACACGGAGGAAAATAAGCTGTTTTCCACGCCAGGAGAAAAGAGTAGATCATATCATCAATCCGATCAGAGAACCTGAAGGAAAATCGAAGAAAAATACAGAGAATATTTTTAAAAGAAATTTTAATTTAACCGTATACTACACCCACCAGTCTAAATTTCGGTCAGGAAGATTTTTAGAATTTTTTCAACATGATGTTCATCTCTCACAATTTTGTCTGTTATTTCGATTATTTTCGGTTTCAATGCGAGAATTTAATAAGGTATAATCTAGTTTCAAATTCAGTTGGAGTCAACTCCTCAAGCAGTGCGCCTCGAGCCGCATTCTGCAACTCGATATTCGAATAACGAGGGTCGCTGGTGAGTAAACGACGTTCAGACTGTTCGTCATACGTTACCGACAATTGCGATCCTGTAACTCTACACCATGGAGGAATACGAAGGAGATAAATCGGCCACCTACTTTTCCGGCAAAAGGTGGACCCAAAATCGGCACTGCCACCAAATAGCACTGGTGTTCCAAATACCTGACGATTAGTGTGTGTGGTATATGTGCATGAAGGTAATTTTTACTCATTTGAACGTTTGAAAAGAAAATGACGAGTCCAAATGTCTTCCTGTTTTGCACCCGGTTGCACTAGTAACTATCTAAAAAACATAAAAAGTAATAAGTTGTTAGGATCAGAAGAATTCAAGTTTTTTTCCGGGTTAGTTTTGTTTATTCAATTCAAACCTTTGTAAAAAGCACGAAAAAATATTATGAACTGTTCTCCATGATTATTTCTGTAAACATCTACTCTATTAATATAGATATCTAGCTTTAGAGACGTGATTCATCATGTTTATAGATTTCAAGTAGTATATTGCAAGACATTTTCCATAATATTGGGTAGGGCTCTAATGTCCTTGACGTTGGCGAGCCCTAAAGCCCCACAAAAAACCCATAATATTGGGTGATTTTTGTTTCCCTAAACATACATTTTTCTCTTTTAACACGCTATTAATATAGTGACATAACTTTGTTGTGAACTAGCATCATTGAAATCATTATTAATTCTCCTTATCTGCGGAGATATTACTCACTTTAACTACAATATAATATAAAATATATAATGGATGCTCATCAAGTCAGATTTGTCAGTTTTCTAATAATATTTATGTCAAAGGTGTTGTCAGCATTAGATAATGTTGTTAGTTGTTCGCTAAGTGAACGTTTTTTCATCAGAGGTTCACAACATTCATTTTGGCTGGAGTGATCAATGGACCCACATTCCCTTTTCTAATGAATGGAGGATTGTAAAAAATTAAATCCAAGACGTTATTTTTTAGTTCATTTTATGATTTATTAGTAAGAAATATTTCGTTAAAAAATTGTTTGCATGCTAAATAAACTGAAGAAACAAACCACTTAATGTTTTTGCATTATAAGTGCTTTAATCATGTTCTGCATTCAATAAGAAAGTTCATCGTAATTACTTTATTATGTCAAATTTTATTTTATTTTAATTATAAACTAATTAAAATTGTAACAAAATAGCCTTGTATATATGTATAATGCAAATGTTATAAAATATATAATGTATGAAAATAAACCATTTTATTTATTTCTAAACAGTAATAAGACATTCTTTACTTAAAATTACCCACTGTTTCATGGTCAATATCATTATATTCAGAAACAAAACTTTTTCTTAAATTCTGTACCTTTTCTGGAAAGACTCTAGCGATCTGTTTTAAGCTTGTATTTCACGTTTTTTCGTAAAACTTAACACTGCTTCCTGTGGAGTTGGCCTTGTAAGACTGCAGTCACTTCTCGCGTCCTTCTCAACCACAAAAAATTAATCTCATTTTCCTCAAGATTATTATTTTAATTGTTAATCATTTTTACAGCTTCACGATTCATTTACATTCTGTTCAAATTCTTAAGGACACTCGATTTTCTTTTAGAGACAGTGCTCACAGAAATTTCCGTTAAAACACAATTTTTATGCACCTTCTACACATCAAATGTCATTAGTTCAACAATAAAAAATTCCATCTTCAAATTAGGGAAGTTTTCAACAAAACGTATGAAAAGACAATTGTACACTCCACAAATCTAAATTTTTATTTTTTCCTTTACGATGTGAAACAACTAAAAGTTTTACTTAAATGGGAAACGAAAACATTATCATGACAGATGCTGTAAGTAGATATATTTTTTCTCAAGATAATTACAGCTTACTCGCTAACTCCGTGCTGACAGGTGGCAGTCCATGTGTCAAGTTCAGGCAAATGCGCTCGCAGTGCTATCTGGTGGTAACGACCAGAAATGGTTCACTTTATAGGAGAGCGATATGTGTGTCACGATGATCGACAAGCAGCGAAGGTTATGACAGAGATCGTCTGTACGATGTTTGATCGACAAGCGATTACCAAGATTTGCAACAGATTTTAATTGTTTTTGAGAAATGTCAGCGCTCGTGTGACTAAATAATTATTAAAAGTACAGTAAAGTTATAAAATAATTGCATTCCATTAAAAATAATTATCATAAGATGAATCTTTCACCTAACTTCTCCTACAACTAGAATTAAATTCAAATTAGAATTGTTCCATTAACTGTTTATAGGAATATATTCGTATGTTACATTTTTTATTTTTCATAGTATGAACTGTTATAACCAAATTAACTATTTATTGCACGAACAAAAATTAACTTCTTCAGTATTTACACAAAAACTATGTACAGATAAGCAAACTAAAATGTCTGTTCCTCTTCTTGGTCGTAGACCAACGCTAGCATAAGAAGTCCCTCTTGTCTGGTTGCTAGTCGAGAACTTCTAACCAGTTTGCTGGAGATGGTCGGCACTCGCCGGGTGATGTCTAGACTCATGCGTCAGTTAGTTCGACGTCAGACCCAGGGGGCGGGGGTCTGTGTTACGACCTGCATGCTCCGTTGCCGGTCGATCTTCTGCTCTGAGAGGCTGTTGCGCCGCTCTTAAATACCGGCGCGGCGCGGTGCTGACAAGTAGCGTGAAGACTCGCCTCGCAGCTGCGGGGCGCAACGCTGCTTCGCGGTGCATCAGCGTGCGCTTTGTCGCTGTGTTGCCCTGACGCATTCGGCAACGCACTATTTGGATGCGCGCACGCCCGAACATGAACCACCATACGTTATTGTATTGAGTTATAAGAATAACTGCAAAATTTTAGTTAACTTCAATCAAAAGCAAGGCAGGTAGTCAGAAATGAATCAATCGGAGCATCGGTAAAAATGTAACTGTGGCTTCCTGAGCTATGATAGGTTCAATTCAAAATAAGGCAGTTAGCAACGACGAAGGGAAGAAAAGTTATAAAAACTCTTGCTGAGACGAAAATCAACCATTCTTTCTCGGTTCAGTCAAGAACCACTTCTAAACTTATTCTACGTTCGACATTTTGCAACCGATTCTTCTGCGATTGTTTGTTTCTTCAATCATGATTCGTTCGGTGAACATTCTATTATCCCTCCGTAATTTCTGTGCGGATATTCTACAGTCATTCCGCGAGTATTTTGTAAACGGTGAATGAACTTTCGACATCTGGAAGCAAGCACCGGCCCGAGAGACCAGCTGATTCGACCGAGGAGGGTAGCAGTCTGACGCCATGGAAAATTCGGCCGTATTTCTCAAGGTTGCCGATACAGAGAGATCAACCCACTCCAATGTGCGTCTAGAGAGTGTGACCTATCTACCCCCATCACCGATTTCCCCCATGTTTCAGTCAAAGTGACGCGTGAATCAAATACACTAATGTAAGTAGAAAATGTTTGTTTCACGTGATGCACCACAAGGTAGCCCGTTAGTCAAATTCTTGCCTCATCCTCCCGAGGCATCACATGATGGGGCAGCGGCGGCGGTCGTGACTGCTTGTAAAACTAAAATGATTGTAAAATGTAAACTATTCATGCAAATTTTTCGATTTAAAAACAGTTTTCATCTTTCTTAAATGCACAAAATACAGAATGCATTTAATTGGATTAGGATTAATTTTATCTACTTGAGTTACTCTTTTAAGTTGAATTATTTTAACACGCCTAATTTTAAAACCTTTCTTTCAATAACTTTGATTAACGTCTGTAGATAGACATATGCTACCGCGGACATTTTTGTTGAACTCATTGAGGCGAACAAAATTGTCATTCTTTGTTGCCACTTATCTCCAACTGTTTAGGAAGCGTATGCAATAATCTCTCTCCGAAGATTTATTTTCCCCCGACTTGATTGTCTATTGTGATACCTAAGTGATACTTGTGATACCTAAGATAACAAAATGTATACGCAAACCTTGCTAGAGAACACATCTATGAATTAAAAAAGAATCACGAAAATCGGATAAGTGGTTCTCAAATTTTAGGAGGTTCGCTGAATTGAATGAATTCAATTGAAATTTATCATGAAATTTTAAATTCGCTCCGCATTGAAAGGAAAATGGCACAGCCAATCAAAAATGTACCGCGCATCGGCCACACTCTTTTAAGACGCGCTCTGACCCGCACTACTCTTTCTAAAGCTGCTAATCTACACTGGTGAGATTCATTCTGGTTTCTTTGTAATTGCCATCCTGGACACTAATTTAAATTTCGTGAATGAATGAATCACTAATTAAACTGCATTAAAAAGCAGATTATGTGTCGCACGGTGTTAAGTTCATTCTACACCAGAAATAGACTTGAAAAACACATACGAGAACGCGCTAATGAGAATTGAGAATTTTGGTGAGATAAATAATAGTTTTAATGGATGTGTGTTATTTAGGGTCAAAATAAGTAGTTTTTTGTATTAATTTTCTTGTATTGCTCCTACGCAACTGATGTTTGGTAATAATTTATGTTTTTCTGGAATCACGTAAGTTCTTTTACTGCATCAAATAGTCTTGACATCCGTAATGCCCAAAAGATCTTGTAACTCTTGAACCCATGACCTGTTATGGAAGAAAAGTAATAATAAAGTACCAGAAAAGAGGAAACGTGAGAATATATTGTTGGCACAATAAATGAATAAAAACAACTGGTAACTAAACAAAGATATAATTAAAAATGACTCTTGAACTAATAGCTACAGCACACGTCCATCTCCTTCAACGTCATATTTTTTCATTTAGTGACTGATACACCCGGTTCCACGTCACTAGGATATTACCCGGGTTGAAATTCCTGACTATATGTTTTGTCTCTATCTTGAACGTTTCTCACAACTGCACACTACTCAACCGTCTCTCTGCTTAACCGTCTCATTTTATCCCCTCCATCAAGTCAAATACAGCACACGCGTGCTCCACCTGTTCATGCGGGAGGTCCAAGAAATTTCCCTCAGATTCCCACACTCAGCCGTACCGCAAATCATCCGTCTCTGATGACAAATCCTTTTCAGTCCATAGTTTCAGGAACTTTCCGCAGTTAGTACAACTGGGTCCCTCATGTACTCCTACTTTGGTAACATGATAGATTTCATTAGTCTTTGCCCTGGTGATACGATAAGGGCCAAAAAAGTCTTCATTTTCCTTGACCCTAGTCGTGTTTTCTTGATGGCCACGAGATCTCCCGTTTTGTATTGATGTGTCTACATCGATTATAAGTCGTACTGTTGTCTTTTGCATTTTGAAAATCTGTTCCCTGGCTTCCTTTTCAAACTCATTCATTTTTTCCTCATTAACTAACTCTAGACTCTTCACATCTGGAGTACTGGATATGCTAGTGTTGCATAACTTATCTGAAACATCACAGATTATTGAAAGTGAATATCGATCCCTCACAACATTCTTATTCAATAGACTGAAATCAATACCTATTCTTGTAGGTCTATCTTCCTGTAGTGTTACTTCCACCGAACTTGCATATTCAGAAGCACTTACCTCAGCAATCCCGTCTTCTAACTATACCCATACGTCAGTGTTTATTGCTTCTTTCTCAGTTGGCGCCATACATCTTTGTCTGCTGAACACTGGTTCCTCATTCTTCAAGGTAATGGAGACTCTTCAAGGTGTCGCGTAGTCGCAGGCAGAGGGCGCCCGCTTAGCCGAGTAAATGACGTAGCCGTCTCAAAAAGAGCGATGGGCTCTAATGACAGCTCTCCGCATCTGAGCGATGGGCTCTAATACGCCACAGCTCTCCGCATCTGAGGGAAACTACCGTTACCCTTGTGCCAGTCGCCCGAGTGTACGTTCCTCTCTCTCCCCTTGTTTGTTCAAATATACCCTAACAGGTCCTGCCTACATTGCCTTGCCCCTTGTTGGATCAGATAGACCCTAAAAGGTCCTGCCAACATTCACTTGCCCCTCAGTTGTTTCAGATAAACCATATCGGATCCTGGCAACTGTCCCCTGATTCCTAGCTAGTTCAGACAGACCCAGACTGGTCCTGCTAGCATTCCCTTCCGCTACTCCGTCCAACTATCTTCCGAGCCTGCACGACCAACTCTTTTCATCCCCCGTACATTTTCGCCGTCTATGTTGAGAACGATGGACCATGTTGAGTTGCTCTTCGGGAGAACCGTTCCTTCAGAGACAAAGCTGTCTCGCTCCCGGGTCGCCGAGTAAGTTTCTGGTTAAAGGACAATAAACCACTGTTTGCCATGACTGGGGTCATTCCTTATTCTCATTTACTCCCTCTCATCCTTCCATAGACCTTCGAGGGAATAGGGTAATTGCTCCTCAATAGGGTAAGTGCCCCTCCTTTAGTGGGGTGACTAGGTTAAAGAAAACGTCGCCTCACGACGAAAGTAGTGCTTGTTGGTAGTTTTCTCATTGGTCGGCTAGTACCTGCTGACCATCCTCTCGACTACAGACTTCGGTTGTTGTTTCCTTAACGACTAATTTATCCTGTTGAATTATATTTACCTGCATCACGAGTGCCTCTGGCCTAATCTCAGCTATCTTGATATTTTTCTTGTTTATTGTAACTTCGTCTTGGCCGAGTAAATTATTTCCAATGATAGCTGGCATATTCAAAGTGTCTGCTGAAATTACATACATATCAATTTAAAAGAATTCACTGTCAGCTACAACTTCAGTTGAAAAATAACCTGTAGGAGAAACATAACTCTCGCTGAAACCTGACAGAATTATGTCTGTGGTCTTCATTGGTGGACTTCCCACATCCTCGTAAACGTCGTCTCTATGCAAAGTCAATTCGCATCCTGTGTCTATCACATCATCTATCATCTAGTTGTTAAGTCATATGTTCTTCGGGTTAATGCCTGACGGGGACCCGACAGTGACTTTCACACCTAGCTTGTCTTCCTTACTCCTAGTCGTACATTTCGCAGCAATGTGTCCAAACTGATTACATCGAAATCATTTTGGGCCTCTACTTTTGAATTCACAGTCAGGTGACTTGTGCATACCTTTGTCTCCGCAATTTAACATCTTATAACACACTTTCACTGGTATCCGTGCGGTTTCCCTTAGGTTTTTGATTTTTAATGCACTTCAAGTTTTTCTCACGACTAGATTGTTTTTGTGTGCTCCTCTGATAAGCACTCTCATAGTACCACAACTTTTTTTAAAGCCCCTTATACCATTAGCCCCGCATAAGATCAGTTTTGTTCCACTATCAACATTTATTCTATCAATCACATACTACATCAATGACTTGTCATCTAGGTCAGGAAATATTTTTCCTTTAGGGATACTTCCCCCTTTTTATGTCTTCTGCTCAACAGCCTGTGAATTTCCCCTGCAGCGTCTTTTACTTCAATCTCTGCCAGCGGAGCTTTCCTTAATTTTCTCCAACTTGAAATTTCTCGTTCACCCTGAAAGAATAGATTCGCTACACCTTTTAAAGACTTCTTAGCAAGCACAAACTTCTGCAAATCATCATATCCTATAAGCGCAGCTATCTCTTCAAACTCTTCTATTCATCTCACCACTGGGCGTCCCTCACTGCCGTCAAAAATTCTCAGAGAATCTTCGAGGTCACGAAAAGCGAGGGCAAATTTATGGGATGTTATGCTGGACTCAAACTCCTAAGCTCACTAACTACACCATCATGTCGTCTCAACTTCTGGGACTTGATCGTCTCACCTTCTGGGACTTGGTACTTCAAAGATATTTGTCTCCTTCGGGGGAGGTAGCGCATCGCTCTTCACCGCTGGAGTCTCTGCCTCACCGAATTTTTATCTCCTCATGTGAATTCCCTTCAAAAGTGAAGCACGAGAACTCGTGTAGTCGCTTTCTACTAATTCGACTTCATAAATAAATTTGTTTATTTTACGAATGACTATGACTAGAGTCGTAGAAATGATTTTCCGTATCAATTCTACATCTCCTAAATTTGCCATGTTTATAACACGCAGCTAGTGAATATTTGATTTACTATCACTACCTCGTCCTATTGAAAGAGTTGAAAATCGACCAGCAAGAATCGATCTTTCCAAATTGCTCAAGTTTACACGCACAAAATGACCTCCCAATCGTGTAGCGTGGTACAAAGTTAAACAATAAACATACACACTTAATTCACACACAAAATTTCTCGAAAACCACATCTCGATTTTGATTAGTGTTTCAATCTTCTGAATTCTAGTGTCCAGATCTGGTGTAGCACTTTGTTCTCCTAACGCATCACATACGTCGTATACTCATGTTATTTCTTCTACGTTGAATCCTTCGAATTTTCTCGTCTCTTCGGCTATCCCAGTTCTTCGCCTTTATTTTTGGAACTGCCGACCGTCGACTTCAAATTCTATGGATTCTCGTCTTCTGTTACTGGGATTCCAATCACCACGTGCTACGTCGTCAATACTTCTCCTACGGATACTATTTTCCACCGTCTTCGTTCATTACAATCCCGGACGAGCCCCCAAATTGTAGGAAAATATACGTTGCCGATGGCTCAATAAATGAATAAAAGTAAATGGTAACTAAACAAAGATATAATTGAAAAAAATTACACTTGAACTAATAGTTACACCACATTTCCTCCTCCTTCAACGTCTCTCACACAACTGTGAACACTACTCAACTGTCTCTCTGCTTAACAGTCACCTTTTACCCCCTCCATCAGTTCAAACACAGCACAAGCGCGCTCCACTTGTTCATGCGGAAGGTTCAACTTCCCTCAGATTCCTACACAGACACAAATTTGTATATCCAAATTTCAAGTTTCTAGGCTTTGTAGTTTCTGAGATGATTTATTGACTGACTGCTCACGAAATCTCAAAAACTACAATTCCTACAAACTTGAAATTTGACAAGTGGGTTTGTTTAAGGGAGTAGACATCAGCTAAAAAAGGATTTTACGAAAATACATTTCTAAAGGGGTGAGAACGGGGTTGGAATGTTTTATGTATGTATCCCACCATAACTCTAAAGAACCGGGACAAATTTTAACCAAACTTGATACACAGACAACTGACTATCTAATAACAAGGATGGTGGAGATAAGACATCCCTGGTACCATTAGGGAGGGGGTGGGAAGAGGGTAGTACATACAAAAATGAAAAAATCCGTTATTAAATTCGAAACCATATTTTTGGTGTCGTTGAGATGGATAAGACGTTCTCTGATGCTTTGTAAGTTCACAATTAGTTCATATTGCAAATAATATACCCCAGCATCCCCAAGAAAGGAGTTGGATCGTAGGAAAGGTAAAATAATTAAAAACAACCTACATTGGTATTGAATACATCATTTTTAAGACGCAGAAGAGCAGAGTCACGCTCTCAATGCCACTTAAGTCCACGGTCATCCCCTGTTAGGAAATATACTCAATTTGGGGTGGGAAAAAATAAAAATAACGGAAAATGACTCATATTAGTGTTGAGATCATTGTTTTTGAGACCGCTGAAATTAGTAGTGACATTCCCGAAAACGCTTAAGTCTAAAATCAACCCTGCGTCCCCAAGGAATGGGATGCCATGAAAATATTGGCGAACACGATAGATACCAGTGACGTGTCCACATTTTTGGCGTCGATGAGTTGATAGTAAAATCCTGATATCGTGGAAGTCTAAATTAAGCCCTTATGATAGAAAATGGATTTATGGATTGAAATAATTGAAAAAATTTTTTGAAAGATAAAAAAAAATGAAAATTGCATCGGATCCATTGTAAAAGGACTGATGATATGTTTAAATTCCTTATCCCGTTAAGTTCAACTTGAGATCACATAGAGATACGGTAACATTAGATCTGGGGATGAGTAGGGTGAGACGTAAAAATAACATTAAAAAATTTAAGGTCGAGTCCGTGGTATTTGAGCAGTTTCAGATGTATAATCACATTTCCAATTACATTCTTTACCCTTCAGACCACATGAGGTGCACGACACCCCTAAATGTGGGGCTTGAGAAGAGCGTGACACGAAAAAATTGAAAATATCCGCTGTGAAAGGATTTTACGAAATGGTAATGTGAGAAAGAATAAAGCCACAGACATATTGCAAAATTCACGTGAGCAAAGCCGCGGGGACTCAACTAGTAAAATTATATTTACTAAAAAAGAAAAAAATTATAAATTATACAAAATAACAGTATCTTTTTCTTTACATCGAATATTTATTGGTGGATACATATTTATCTTTTATTCGTTTAAATTTTCAGTCTGAACTAAAAAAAACAATTTGTACGTCACTTTGGGAATTATTAAAAATTTTGGAGTGATGATTGCACTTTCTAATATAGCTGGCCCTACAGAAGAACTTCTATTTACGTTAGTTGTAAAAATTATGTTATTCCTTGTTTTTCTAACTGAATTAGTTTAAATTTCTTTTAAATTACTCTTCGTAATGTAAAGTGATTGTAATATGAAAATTAAAACAAGACAGCATCATTATCTTTTTTACTAATTACAGGAGTTGTCTTACGGTCTTCAGTGGATTACATACATTACTTCATGCACCTCCTCACGCTATTAAGCATTCCCATGAGATTAAGCAATATATATAACAGTTATGATTTATGTTGTCAAAATAAGTGAAAATTTATATAATATACATATATTATATTTTAAACTGCATAAGCTCAATAAACTTTTACAGGAAAATTTGTCAAATGTTCTTTAATACAAACTATTAAACACTGGGTTTTATTTTTCCATTTGTCCAGTAAAATTTATGAACAATATGAAGCAACAGAGAAAATAATATTTTTTTACATCATAACTTCCTCATTACTAAAACATTCTTGGTTCAACCATAGTATTATTAATTAATACCTTCACAATGTCACAGTATCTCTAGTGAATCCGGAACACACTGTCTTTATCATCAACACTTACACAACTAATACCTTAGGGTACGATTGTGTTGGGGCGACGATCAGCGATAAGAAGAAAGAAAAGAGCAACTCGTCGCTAACCTTCACGTGATGACAAAAAAGGATGTTTATGTCGGCACTGAGTAGCGGTACGATCAACGATAAAAGCAACGAAAACCCACTGGTGTATTTTCTTCGCTCTTATTGAAGATAGGGTCACCATTATTGCTGCGGCTTACGATATTGTATTTCATTGCTCTGCGATGGATTTTGAGCAACTGATAAGTTGCGTCTTCTGAAACGTCAGGTTGTGGGGCAAAAAGGATGAAAATCACAACAGACTATGAAAAGTAATTCAACAAGTAAATTTTGTGTGGTTACGTTGAACGATCAGCTGAACGCAGGCTGAGAGGCTTTGAGCATCCACGCATGCGCAGACGTATCAGTGACTCCTCCTACCACCTCTTATCGTCGCTCCAACATAATCGTACCTTTAGAAACTTCAAATACTTGAAGTAACACAGGTTAGATTATATCACAGACTACATTCCAGATCCCCCACTCCAATATGAACGGTTTGTTAAGGGTTTTGAGCGCTCCTAACATTATTGATCCCAAACTACTTTTCAGATTAGTTCTACAAGCGACCGCTAGGGCACGTGTCTGCTCCCGGTCCCCTCCCCCTCCACTATGTACTGTACTCCCCCACCATCTTCTATTGGTACCTCGTTTCAATTGGTATTTCGCTGAAAATACTTTCCCAGCAAAAAATAACATTGGTGAATAGTTGACACAATGTATATCTCAAATATATCATTATACATTTGAAGACAATGAAAATAGGGCACAAATCACAGGAAATTTATACAAAGAAAATATATACTTGCTCGGAATTCTATCTATTCATAATAAGATTGCATGACATGGGTAATTGAATGGAAATATAGTATGCTGTATACAAAGTACTTGCAAAAAAAACTCAATTATGTATATCTAGTAACTATTTGGAGTAGCTGGCTGGATGGTTGGGATTCGATCCCCGATGAGGTGAGGATTTCTCGTCACACCTCAACATCCAGACTGACTCCCATGCCTACTCAACCTGCTGTGAAATGAGTAATGAGATTCCAGGGTCTATCCTGGAGTCAAACCGGTCGGAACGAGATGCTGACCATATCTCCTCCTTCTAGTGCCGAGGTCAGGTAATTGCGGAGCTCTACTCTTCGCGAACCCCTTGGGCGCCTTCGGGACCTGTTGTGGAAGAGTTTGACTTTGACTATTTGGACCAATAATTAATAATTAAATGAAGGAGCCGGGTAAAGCAAAAGACACATGAAAAACAATGGAAGCAGATAACTACGCAAATGTGATTCATTTCAACTCGTGGAGAAATGTGATTAAATTCCTACCTCCTCTGTGCTACACAGAAAGCAGTCAATCGAATGTTGGGTTTGTCTTATGCCACAGTGGTGTATAAATTTATCTGTTCCTTGCACGAGGAGCATTAAATGCCACAAATCTTATGATGAAGTATTTGACTAAATGTTAGCTCAAGATTGACTATTGTTCAGTTGAAACAAGTCCAAAACTAAATAAATCTTTCTGCCTTCTGACGTATCAAAGGATCAAATGAGAAAGCAGAACCAGTTTTGACTCTCTGAAATGAGTCTACAAGACTTATTCTAAAAAGTGTCTTGAAAATGTAGTAACAAAATGAAAAAGAAATTAAGACAATCTGCCAGTACCACAGCTTCAAAAGCAATAGATATATCAAAGAAATGTGTAGGAAGCAAAATGTACAAAAAGTTTAGTATTTTGTGATAGTTTTGTCTAAGTTTGGTAACGTAGGTACCAGAAGTTAATAGCGGCGTGCTCAGAATAAAACTGTTTTGATGAGCTGCGAGGACTTATAATATTAATTTTTGTGTAAACAGCGAGATGAACTAGTTAAAATAATCTATGAAAATATAGAAATATTTTAATTATCCAAATATAGAAATATTTTACAACTTAGTCTCTCTTATTTAATCTAACTCCAGTATGAAATTGACACATCCGTTTAACCAGAATCGGTGTGCACAGATGGACAGATGGGCGACGTATTAAAAAAAGACTTTCAGTATAAAAAACGAATATATTCGTCAAAGGTCGGTTACATTGCAGTCTCTATACCACGTTTATGAGAAAGTAAAAATAATGCATATATCCATTTTACTGATAACATATATATATATATATATATATATATATATATATATATATATATNAGATTTCGAGTTTTCTTACGTTTCATCGGATTATTTCACTGGATAAACATCTTCAATACATGGCCCTTACTTCACATGTAAGATACTAAAAGAAGGAAAATAAGACAATTAGCTGATTTGTCATTCAATTTTATGAAGCGTAGACCAGGAAAATCCTTACGAAAAATGTTGCATAATTTGTAACGAGTATAGTTGTGCGTGAATGGAAAATTTTCTTGAACTAAATTTATATTAAAGAAGACACTGTAATGTACAATTCGAGAAACGTTAGTTTTATTCCACTTCTGCTCTTACCTTAAACCGCACGCAGTAACGTTTGATGCTCAGTCTACGTTCCACAAGATCCACTACCGTTCCACTTTGCTTTAGTTATTATTATTTTTTTTACTAATTTTAAAATGTTAAAAATGTTTTTGGCTAAGTTTTATGAACTTGTCACATCTAACAGTTCTATTGAACAATCACTCCAATATAGCCCTTCTAGTACAAGGTTTGTTTCTTGCGTAAAAACTATTAACAACACACTAGAACTTCGAAAATTCAACACAAATAGGGTGCAGCAATATAAAAAAACACATAGGCTTCCATGGCGACGGCAAAACTTGAAAAAAAAGGAGATACAAAATAGAGCTCCGACCTTGGTCCATTGTTTTAAAGTTTAAAAAATTAGAGCACGTGTATCGACAAGTAAACTCTGCCGTAAACGTGAAATGAGAATTAAATTTATTCATCCATTTACCCAGAATCGCTGCACACAGGTGGACAGGCGGACGGACTGACGGATTGACGGACGGAATGACGGACGTTTTTCCAAAAAACACTTTTCAGAATCAGGGATAACCAAAACGGATATTTCCGTCGAAATCTCGCTTTCGAAGTTTTTCACGATTACAATACTTTCTATATACTACATATATGAAAAAGTAAAAGACGAGATACAAAATTGAGCTCCGACCTTGATCACGCACAGTAAACTATAACATTGGAAGCAAAGCAATGGAACTTGAGAGCAAAGTACACGGAAACGCAGTTTTCTAGATCTGTCGTCTGTTGTGTAATCTTATCATTTCAAGATAAACATGCGGGTATCTCTTGTCACTTCTTGGTTCACGCGAATGCGATGAGTCTTCCGGTCTTTTGATACACACAGGGTGACCTCCCAGACCTTATCCTACGCTTGCTTATTTAGCGATCTCCATAGAACTCTGAAAGCACAACTTTTTACGTTTTATTATTCAGTTTCGGAAATAAATTGAAATTATTTTTAATGTTAAAATGTCTGTAAAGTTTTAAAACTTATACATTGTTATGATTTTTATTTTAATATATACTATTTATAAAAGTATTTTGATTATTTAAATATTAAATATTCTAAACTCCCAAAAAACTCAATTTTTTGAACCTCGCCCCCCTCCCACCAATTTTTTTTTCAATGACACAGTTTGTGTCACGAACCCCCCTATGGGCACCCCTGTTCTATCTATCAAATGGGAATGGCTTGTCAACCTACGAAGTGTAAATTTGACTCAAGATACACTGTTCACAGTATTTCAAGAAATATTCACAAATGCTACGTTAATTTTTATCTAAATTTCTAGTAAAACTCTTCATACCTCAAAAGGATAATACTATTTTTGATTTATCCTTCTCATGTGTTAAAATGAAACTCTACCAAGTTACCAAGAGAAGATAAGTCACAGTTCAAGTATTAAGCATGTTCATAAAAATATAATTTGAAAGAGATGCCAATAATGATACATAAAATATTTGGATTTCATGAAGTTAAAAAGGAGTAACTCAATGAAAAACATAACATGTCTATGTACACTCACTACATCTCATCCTCTATCTAATATATGTAAAAATACTTCACTTTATTACCAATACAAATAATGTTGACAGTTTTGATATTTAACATAAACATTTACCAAAAAATAAATTTATCATAGGTACAAATAACGTTTAATAGGATTTTTGCGAACATCCATTTCTCTCTAGTTATTCTTAACTAACTTCCACATGTGAGGTATCATTACGAATAAAAGTTTCACTCAGAAACATAATAATAAACTTACATTTTAACTAGGTAATATTTTTGTTTTAAATATAAATTAAATTATAATCGTGTTCAGTTATTGAGCTGCCTCCTAAGTAATCCTACTCACTCCTGTAACTTTGATACAGTCCATGTGTATTATTAAGTTTATTATGTTATTTATCCAAGTAAAGACTGGAGAAAACCAATGAGATCACTCTTCAGTCATCATCGCAACATCTAGAAAACATCACAAGAATACAATATTATCAGTCAACATACATATATTTTTGCATGCATTGAGCAATGATAATTATTGTGAAAATAATTTTAAACATGGTAACTTAATTCTCCAATGTTCACTGAAATTCATGGATCACAAAAAAATACAAGAGAGAAAATTTAACCTACCAGTACCGTTGAAGTCCTCCGGAGAAAAATACGCAGGATACACTCTTGAATGAAAAGTAAGCCGCACAATCCGATTGATAAATGTAATTCACTTATTGTCACCTAAAACATCACTTTGAAATCGGAATTTTGAAATATGTTTTCTTCTACATTTATTATTAATTTATTTATATTATTATTATCATCATTATGATGCTTCCTTTATAAACCTCTACGATACCTAAGTAATATCCCGTCAAATTTGAAGTTCGTATCTTAGGTGTTTTTTCTCTCTGCTTTGATGAATAAGTGAAGTCGTTGAGATGAACATGTAAAATATTTTGATCCCCTTTCAACCATTAAAAAATGAAATATCGAAAATTGTAAAAACTAATTTTTAGATTTTTGATTTAACTATATCAACTTGCAAAACTGAGATGATATATTAATTAGTTCGTGAAATTTGGTGAAAATACGAAACGAATTTCTCTGCTGTACTGTTTTAAAATCGAAATTTCAAAAAAACCCTTCTTCATGGGTGTAGACAAGATAAAAACAACAGTTAGTCGGAATTTCAAGTGCCTGTCGCTAATAGTTTTTGTTCTGCGTTGGATGAGTCAGTCCGCCACTTACCACTCTGAGAGAGGCCTGAGGAAGAAATATCACCCACAGAGAAAATATACCGTTTTCTGGGTGTCTATAACGAGATAATAATTTCATAAGTAATGCATTTTCTTAATACGATTCATATTATAAATACATTCACGCGCTTCTCCGTATCAAGCTTGCTATGTCTCATCAACATGGCCGACACTGTTATTGCCCCATGATCAGAGATGGCGCTCGCAACGCCGAGCTTAGAATCCGGAATCCTTGTTCGGTTTCCTCGTTCGTAAACCGAACGAGTATGGCGGACCTTATGCAAGCACTCCGAATCCTTTCCGTCAGGAACGGAATCGGTCGTGTTTGTCAAGACTATCTATAAACGTAACTTCGGGCGCATTCGGGTTGTCTGATTCGGAATCCTCATTCGTATTCCTGATTCGGGAACCGAACGTGTGATACTGGTCTAAAGGTGGCTCCAGACTTTCCTCATTCGGGGAATCCCGTCGACTGCTCGCCGAGTAACGAATAGTGTGGATGGGTTGCTTGCTCTTTGCCGCGTCACGAATCGCTCGCCCTACCCGCAGCGTGTCGGTCCTTTGGGCACATCAAAGGAAGTCGAGAAGTGGCGAGAAATCACTCGGTATTCGCCGGATGACGAATGTCTGGAGCCATCTAAATACATTTCACCTACTTGTAAAATCACCAAAACGCAAGTAACAACAACGGGGCAACCAGTCCTCAGAAACTGTGAAAAGATGTAATTGAAAAACGAATGGTTGAGTTAAAACAGTATATTATTCACTAATATTGATTAAAAACTTCAACTTACCTTAAATTAAAAAGAAAAACATCAAATGACACAACTGAACAATCAATGTTTAAAAGACATTTCGAGAAATACGCTGTATACATCTGCCAACGTCTTAATTTTCAGACCTGTCATACAAGCGAAGCTTCGAGGTAGGTATAGAGTTTCACGTTACGGTACGATCACGTTGGAGCGACGATCAGCAATAAGAGGAAAGAGAAGAGCAACACGACGCTAACGTTCACGTGATGACGAATGAGGGCGGCACATGTGTGACACATAAATATCGCCACTGCGAGCAGCGCTACGGCCATGGTGTTGATGGTCTTGGGGTATCTCCTATACCGTTAGCACTGGGAGACGTGTTCGCATAAATCGGAACCTCACGGTCCACTAAACAGAATACGCTTGAGCACTATGTACTTCGTCTACACTTCTAGAAAAGAAGTGGGGGTTACCGCGCTCGCCACGGAGGAATAAAAACAATCGTGGCACGCATTCAAATTGAACCAATCATATCAAATTGGACCACTAATTGGCTGCGAATTAATTTGGGACGAACTAAATTTAACTAAAAGTGCCTGAAAAAGAATGTCGTAAAATAGCTTTTTATCAAACAGGATATGATGTCTCAATTATCGAAAAATTATTTTTCCCATTTCCAAGGAAATCCACTGATAATAAAATGTAAGAATACTTTTTTCTAAAGTCATTGTTAGGACATCGCTATTGAGTCAGTCAAAGTTTCTGAGAATGAACTACAATATCCTTTCTCAGACTTAACTGGAACATTATATTTCACGAGTAAGCGGGGAACGCAATATTACGTCGTGTCGGGAAGTGACCGTGAGGATTACTCTTCTTCAGTGACAATCTATTTCAAAAAAATGGTTGGACATTGTGCTATGCCTTTATGTGTAAAATCTAATCAGGATGAAAAATTGGCATTATTTTGTCTTCCGAAGGATCCAAATTTGAGACTTCAATGGTTTACAATTCTACGATGTCCTTTGCGTGAAAAGTCATGTGTTTGAGAAAAATCATTTTAAGAGCAGTGACATTCGCAGCACTTGGACAGTTGGGCAGAGCAGGGATTTTTTTGTCTAATGAACGCTAGAGCGTGGTGAATTTTGACCAAAATTTTAAATTTGAACCCAAAAACCAATTTCTCTTAAGTCGTTTGTTGAAAATTCGCAAATTACACACTTTTAGAAAATATTGTCCAATACCAAAATAAACTACACTCATGTTCCTTCGAATTATGTCTCTTGGAGAGTATTTTTCGTCAGACGAACATTTTAGGCGTAAGTCAACATGTCAGAGCGCGCATAAGTTGAGTCGGACGCAGCCGCTATGCCAAGAACACATCAACGTGAGCTCTACTTTCTTAATATCCTATTTGAAATAATTCAACATGTAATTTATTCGTAAATATAAACTAAATAATTAGCAATAAATAATTAGTTGATTAATTTTAAAGTAGATTTCATCTCTTCAGGTATTATAATTTCCTATTGCTATTTCTGAAACTTGTTCTGCTGGTACGTACGATGTAACTGGTAATATTTCCATGTATTATTATATTCAACTTTCTTATGGCTATACTGTAATATAGTATTTACTGAGTATAAAGTCTTGCAAATTTCACAAGTAAACAAAACGAAGAAATTTTACTATTAGTGCAGGAAAACTGCAGCACAAGTACTGTTGCGGATTACGATAGATGATATGAAGAAAATAGAGATATGAACAAAATGTTTGATTGGTTTGATCAGCAACCACCTTTCCCAGAAACCCAAGAGCTGACATCTATAAGCACAGGGATCGTGGGTGACGAAAAGACTTGTCTATTGTTGGTGCCACTTGTCTATTAGACTGCCACTTGTCTATTGTTGGTGATGAAAAGATCAACTAGGGAGGTGTGTACTCGGTGCATAGATCACATTGTTGGTGATTTCAGATAAAACGCAAACGGAAAGACCGAAAGAAATCCCTTACCACCATGAAAAGTTCAATACAAGTTTACAGTAAATCCGTTCTTACGAATCCCACCACTCTCTTTCGGACAATGAGTATTGCAAAAGAATTATATAAAGATATAGAGAATTTCTTGCACAATAAACTCTGTCCCTATTCAATGTCTCTGTTTGATGAGAGTGGCATGAGAGATGGTACGAAATCAAGTTCTTACAAAGCGTTCAAACCCGTACAAAGAAGCACAGTTCAGGACCACGGTAGATTTGTGATTGATGGAGGTTTTTTTATTGTATCGTGTAGTGTGGCCGTCCTTACATGAGAACACCAAGGGATTTGTTCATCTCGGATTTTTATTGAAGTGAGATTGCATTTGTTAATATGTTTTAGGGAATGAGCGGGTCCAGTGATTAGACTTTGTGACGTCGATGAATTTAAACTTAGTCGATTACACTCTGACCAATCTACAGAAAAATCGAGGTAAATGTTAATCTTATTTACAAGGTCATCAATTGCCCTCACATTACCTGAAACTAAAATCTGTAGATCATACGCGTACATGTGATGCGAGCAGGAAGAAAGCACGTTATAAATATCATTTGCGTAAGCTATAAACAATGGTTGATCAAGTATAGAACCTTGGGGAACTCCACGGAAAATACATTTTGAATTGGAAATATTACTTCCAATTTTTACAACTTGTTTCCTTTAAGATAAATAGTTAGAAATCCAAGTAAGTGTATGTTCAGAAAGACCAATATTTCTACATTTAGCTATCAAAATTTCGAGACCAACCGAGTTAAAGGCTTTGCTGAAGTCCAATAATGTTATAATTGTTGCGTTTCTATCATCTAATGCTTTCCTTATGTCTCCAGTTACTTTGAGTATTGCTGTTTGAGTGCCACGGCCCTGGCGGAAACCTGACTGAAAATTGTTGAAGAGTTCATTCTTTGATAAAAATTCAGAGATTTGCTTATTTACTTTTTTCTCAAGTACTTTAGACAGAGCCGGTAGAATACATATCGGTCGAAAATCACTAGCATTTTCAGATTTGGGAAGAGGTTGGACGCATGCTAGTTTCCAAGCTTGCGGGAACGTTGCAATAGTCAGCGAGTAATCTCTCTATATAAAAGCGAAATACCATTGACTGACTGACTGTCTAAACACGAAATCTCAGATACTACAAGGCTTACAAATTTGAAATTTGACAGGTAGGTTCCTTTTATGAAGTAGACATTTGCTAAGAAACGATTTAAGGAAAATCCGTCCCTAAGGGGGTGAAAATGGGGGTTGGAATGTTTTATGTATATATCCCACCATAACTCTAGAGTGCCTGGAGCAATTTCAACCAATCTAGATACACAGATGACTGACTATATGATAACAAGTACTATGGGGCTAAGACATCCCTTAAAATCTTGGGGAGAGTGTGAGAAGGATATGACATGTAAATATTGTTGAGATCGTAGTTCTTGGGACCGCTTAAATTAGTAGTGACAAGGGGCGTGTAGACGGTCAAAAGAAAAAGCGTAAGCATATTTGTAGTCTCTATAAAGTATGGATTTCGGTTTATATTTGGGAGATTTCAGTATATATGAGAGAAAAATCAAATAATGCTTGGATTCGAGTATTCCGGGAACGGGAAGTTGTCCGTTTGCGAGAACTTTTTGTGAATTTGAGACGATTATATGATCAATCAATGTTTCTCAGTTATTTGATTGATGAGTAGCGTCTAACTTTAAAATCTGAAAATTTAAAGAGTGAAAACTATTCAAGAAATTCTGCGCCCATGTTTCATACATAATTACAATTAAAATCACCCAATATTATCATATTTTGATATTTAGTAACATGACACGCAAGTGGGATTTCAATTTATGATAAACTACCACAATGAGTAAGCACTTTTTATTAAGAATGGAAATTTCAACAATTAAATACTCAATTTTAAATGGTTCTGTAATCGAAGTTTCAATAATCTTACTTTGAATATCAGCTCTTAAATACATAGTGACTCTACTATCAACTCTATTCAAGCGGTCATGCCTGATTAGTTTGAAAGAACAACAAATTGAGATGGGACTGAAGGTTTAAGCCACGATTCACTAATCATCAGGACATGTTGATTGACTTCGGAGAAAATGTTAATAATTTCGTCACGATGACTCACAAGGGACTGACTATGAATACGAGCTAGAGATAAGGCGTGAGGGTTGTGCGACAAGGAAGCATTTAAGGCCTGAGACACTGTGGCGTCGGCAGGTTATACTCTTAAGGAAGGGGTGGACGGCTGCTAGTATGAAAATGTTTATGACAAACTATGAGTCAAGCAGGTATTTCGCGGTCGTCCAGGCAAAATAGACAAGATACACAATAAACTCTACGTGAAATACAATGGAAAATAATAAATTTAAAACCCAAATTTATAGAAAAATAACATGTACTCTATGGTCCAATGTTACCGGATAGAGTTAAGTTCTCTCATTGTGTTGACTCTATACCTTTCATTACACTTTTTAATGAAAATGGTACCATCATACGTCCACATGTTCTTCAATTAAATAGCGCAGAACGGTGGCATCCAAGATCTCACGGCGTACACGTGTCAGGTCCTCTCGGATCGTAATGGGACCAACGCGATGGACCCTCGCAATGTCAAATATTTGTACAACACCACTTCTGTTTGAGCCACACTAATGGCGAGAGCGTCCGTATCTTCCCAGGGGGTCTCTTCCACACCAAAAATACGGATACACTCCTTACACATGTATTGCTTCAGACTGTCCGTTAACTAGTTGGTTCTTGAGATAATCGATTTATTTATTTTTCTCCACCAGTTGCACGCGGAGTTCCTCCAACTGACGCCCGAAAAGAGATTTTCACTTCTCTTGGACAGCATCTGCAATAGCGGATACGAGTTGTTTAAAATGTCCTTCATCGCGTAAAATACTCTCTACTACACGAGCGGATTCCTTCTTATTGGTATTTGCCATAATTACAATCAAAGAAGGGCAAAGAGAAAGGCAGAATAGTAAAATGCGCACGGAAATTTTGTGACTTATTTGACAAGCAGTGGAGCTTCCTCTGCAGCGGCTTGGCTATCTGCTAAGGTCTTATCACGGAGCACCCGGTCGGAACGTCTTCACTCGACGGAAACCATAGAGAGACTTTATTAACACACCAAAGAAGAACCCATGATCAAGGTATTTACAGACCATGAAGGCGACCTTGAGGAAATTGTCAATGCAGGAGAACAATTTCTCCTTGCTTTGCCCGGGTCTGGTAAACACTGCATGATTTTGAGCGAATTGGAGTACAGGTAATATGTAACTTCGTTATATAAGTTGACATCCAATTTGCCTCACTCCCCCTACTAAAGCAGCAACACGACAACATTAACTGAGAGTATTTTATCGGTGAATCAATGGCTTGGAAATGAAAAAGGTTCTTTACATTTAGGGTGGAAAATCAAGAATTACAATCAGATGCCAATCACCACCTTGGAATCCCCCGCACCCGACAAATTTCTCCAGCTGATATCCTGCAAATGCAAGAAGGATTGCAAAGCGAGTGGTAGAAGTACAAAGGCTGGTTTGTTCTGTTCTATACTGTGTGAAAAATGCGAAGGAACATGCCCCAACACCGCCAAATATCATGCCGATAAAGGTAGTGATATGAACGATAAATGATAAATGTTGTGGCACTGAGTATTTTCATAACTGAACACATAATCGAAAATATAACTGTTCAATCTCAATAAATATGATCACTTTAATCTTAAACATGAGAATCCTGGACCTACTTCTGTTGAGCATTATCAACCATATGAAGATGATGAGAAGACAGGACCTTCCAATGCCAATCGTCTTCAGCCAAATTGAATATTTTTTATATTTGTTACGTATGTATACTATGCATTTTTGGTTAAGCATTGAATTTTTGAAAATATGGAACGTATTTTCGAAGCAGTACATGAAGACGCAATTTTTCATCGATGGTATAGGGGAGGAATATTTTCCAATAATACTCTAAAAGTCCGTTTCTGTTTTGAAATATAATGTTTACTTGCAAAACTTGCAAAAGTTTGTACTCAGTAAAAACTATATTACGGTATGGTTCCATAAGAAAGTTGAATATAATAATACATGGAAATATTACCAGTCACATCATACGCACAGGCAGAACAAGTTTCAGAAAAAGCAATAGAAAATAATAGAACCCGAAGAGATGAAATCTACTATAATGAAATTTAAATCAGCTAATTAAATTTATTGCTAATTATTTAGTTTATATATACGAATAAATTACATATTGACCTACATTTTCGGAAATTTACAACATTTTTGCTTATGTGTACTTTTCTCTAGAAGCGCGTACTTTTCGATTTATAAATAGGAAACAAACAGAGCGTTTTTTCGAAGTGTTTCGAATTTTTCTCAGAATGCACAGGGTTTGCGAGGTGGCAAAGTTGAAGTTAAGATTCAGCCCCTCCGAACACATAGGGAACTATTAAGAAAAAAACACCTACATTTCTTTCCCCGCAAAAATACCAGATTTATTTATTTATTTTAAGCCTTTTGGCGAGGTTCAGACCATGAGACTTGCTCTTCCACCTAACCGTTGGACTTGGGTAAGGGAATTCGGAAGGAGATGTTGGATTGCCGGGGAACTTATTGTACCGGACCGACATTTGTCTGGAGTAGGTTAGGGAAAGCTGAAATCCTCACCTAATTCGGCAGAGCAGAGTTTGAATCCACGCTGTACCGATCAGAGGGATCGTGGAAGCGAAGACGCTACCACTAGACCACCGCTCGTCCATTTGATTGGACTTATCTTTCCTTTCGAGCAGTGGACACAGATCACGTGCCAATTACGAAGATACATGTCCGTCTGGTACTCGGAGTTTCATCTGGATAGTCCACAGGGAATAGGGGTCCGCGGACCTGTATTCATCCGAACCTGCCCATCTCTAGTTCCATTTTTCCCCCTGGATTGGCCTTTTTTATTTCACTGGCTACTGATGTTATAATGTCATGGATTATTATTATTATGTTTCAAATTGCACTCCTGAAAAATGTGATTGTTTATACAGAAAGATTCTCTTCATGTTTTAAATATATTAGAAGCACCATCGGTAGAAACTGGTGATAGGTGTAATTTTTTAGTCGTAACTTATAGAGGTAGTAAACCCATTTGTTTTTAAAATTAATATTGAGAAATAGTTATTGTTTTGTTCTATTTAAGCACAAAGGGGTTGTGATTTAATTTTCTGTTTTAAGAATAATTGAACTCCATGTGATTCTGTAAGTAGTTTCGAAGGAGTCGTAAAAAGTCTCATTTTCATATCATTCTCCGACCATCGTAGTTTGAGCTTGAGACGATCTGAGTCGTTCATTAAACAACTCCAGTCCGCTCCACTTTGGTCGGATTCACGTCTGGTCCACGACACGCTCTTTGTGCATCAGTGATGCACAAAGATTCAGAACCGAAGTGTTCCGAAGGTGGTTGTGAAACGAATCATTAGAGGTTCGTGCAGTAAAGTGCATCTTGTATCATCGTGAAAATTAAACAAACAAAATTTTTAAAAAGATTTTTAGATTAAAATATCTTAGATTAAATACGTTCTCTCAAAGATCAAATAAACATGGATTTTTATTCACATAATTCTTACATATTAAAGTTTTAATGCAGATGATATTCTCACCAATAATATTCAAAATGAAAGAAAACTATCGAAGATTGTTTTTATTTCTCTCCCAACAAAGTGGATGAGGGTTGAATGCCCGACAAACCAAATAGAGTTTCATCTTCCTGATGAGCCAAGCTCAGGTCTAGGGTCACTCATCGGAAATACTGAATCAGAGAACGCCCCATGGAAGTTTCCCTGGTCGGTTAGGTACGCTACGCACAAAAACTGAATTCGGCCATTGGACGGAAGAAATGACCAATATTAATTTTTTCACGTGTATTTTTGCCAAAACTAGTTTTGAGCGTTTCCAAAACGACCAATAGTAGTTGTGGACGTTCAACTATTGCAAGAACTAGTTTTGAGCGTTTTTAAAATGTATTGATCAAAAGAGAATCACCTAAAACTCTCAAAAAATTAAATTTTTATACTCGATACCAATTGTTTTTCTTAGAATTTAGTACGGATGAAATGTCTTCGTATAAGAGGCATAAGGGAAAATGACAATTACACGCTTTGTAGTGCTTGTCTGCTCGGATTGGAAGAAAATAATTCATCCCGAGTATATTTTCACAAGTTTTTATTCAACTTGCAACGTTCGTGGGTATGTATGTACGTATGCATGATGCTATGAGGAGACAAGGTAATTTTATTATTATTATTGTAGTATTCGTAAATGAGAAATGTAGCGTGCTATTGAAGTTTAACTATGTTGCGATAGGACTTAGGACGTGGTAGGCTACTGTTAGTAGGTGGGCCGGTTAGCTGGGCTTACCAACAACTTGGCCCACGTGGAGGGGTTAGTAGGAGTATTTAAAGAGTTATTGATACTGGGAGGAGGTGGATAGAGCTATACGAACTGGGTGGGGAAAAACTGGTCCCACCGCGAATTGAACTCGGAATCACTTGTTGATGAGCAAGAACGCTACCACCTGAGCCACAAGAGGGGCATACAATTTCTTAAGCAAACAGTACGAAATTCGTCCTTAGCTGAGCATGACGTCACACAGAGACCAACACCGCTGCGAAGCCGCTTCAAATGCTAGAAGAAATACGAGTGAACATGCCTCATTCAATTAAACGTTGGCTTCTAATTCGCATTATAATAGCAATGTGATCAAGTGCCTTTTTATTTTTTCAATAGCGAATTTTAATCCGTGTACATTATATAGGATCCGACGTGGTAATTTGGGTATACAATCGGTGTGGGCAATTATTCCAAAGAATGTTCTGGCAATAGCTGAACGTCCAAAATTAGTATTGGTCGTTTTGAATACGCTCAAAACTAGTTCTGACAAAATCGCATCCGTCAAAATTAATTTTGGTTGTTGTTTCGTCCAATGGCCGAATCCGGGTTTTGTGTGCAACATGTACTAACGACAAATTTTAGGACTCATGCGATCGGACTCATGAGATGTACGTTTCATTCCATGGCGGAAGGCAAAATTTATTACATTTTCACCAATGGTATCCATACTATTACATATTCACCATGACTATATAGCGTTTTCATGAGATATTCTCCTAGAGCTTGAAGCTTAAAATTTTGTGCTTTCTTTTCGGAGTGTATTACACCACGTTACGAAGAAAATGTTGAAGCTCATGCTAAATTACCGTATCGAATGATAATAAAAACGATCAATACAAAGAAAGGAGAGTAGACTTAAAAAAGGATCAACAACACTCCTTTAAAAAAATATTTAAAAAATACTTTAAAAAATACTTTAAAAATAACAGGCTTCAATTTATGGATTCAGAAAGTTCTACTCTTACCTCAAACTCATCAATTTGCTGCAGAGTGATCACGCAGAGTTTTATTGGAGGGGGTAAATTTGATATATCAGTCTCGTCAATCGTGTTTTGAAATCGTTTTGAACTATCTTCACCTTGTTTTAACTTGATTTTGTATTCTTTCAATTTTAATTCTATATCGCTGAAACAAAAATATAGAAGCGTTAATCCTGTATGATGTTTGATCACAAGTATTCTCAACGTGGAGAACCCTACAAATGGTAAAATTATCCGGAAATTTGAAGAGGTTTATCATAATTAAAATTGAACCATGATTCCCAAGAAAATATTTCGATTTCCAGAAACTGGGAAGCGGCTTCTTGCGCTAAATGTCAGGTAACAGACGTTTTGAGAATATTCTGGCGCCTGTTTTACGCACGCCCTAGGTATGCAAAATTAATGACCCGTGAGAGTATAATGCATCAAAATAATTAAAAATACGTATTTTTAGTTACATAATAAAGTTCTAAAATTACACCTAACTAGGTGCGGAACTATTCGTCCGTAACATTGGATACCAGTCTGAAAAGAGGTACATTTTACAAAGTGACGTAACGTACACCCCCGCAGACCCACATATCAGTAGGGATTTGTACCATATCCGGGACACTGATAAGCTGATAAGAGCTTATCACCGGATGTTGCGGTTTAGACCGGAAGTCCAGTTA
>NNCF01133362.1:35740-46216 GCA_002313205.1 Laupala kohalensis | reverse complement strand
AAAAAGTGGCCTACGCTTAAGACATATAGTATAGAGAAAATGGAGGATGCATAATTTCATATACTTCTAAAACCCACTTTGGTTTTAATTTAAGAAGAAATTTACTATCAAATGTTTTTTTTAAGTATTACCTTTTAATTAGAATGAACTTTGAGCAAAAAAACTGTTTTCAAGTAATATTTTGTGACTTAGGCCACTTTTGCATTTAGAGTAGGAAATTTCAAGAGAAATGAATACAGTTTAGGCCAATAAAACAAATTATTCATTATAATAGTACTATTTTATTGAACAAATATCTTGAATTGAATATAGTGAACAAAAGCATGAATCCTTAACCCTCAATTTTATCATCATTGAAAATAATATCAATGGATGTTGCTTAAGTCTTTAAATCTGTATGAATATTGTAATGTATAGGTGATATGTCATTCTAAAGTTCAATCACATATGTTTCTTCTTTTTTCATTGATTACATGGCCATTTGGATATAAAATCTGTAGGTTTTCAATAACAACGGAATTTCTTTTTTGAATGTCTACCTCTCGGAAGGGAACCTAATTATTATTTGAATACTTGAAAAAAAAAATTAAAAGGATGCATTTTAAGGAACTTTAACCATTGTATTTTTAGCCACTCAACTTTTCCTTTCTCTGTAGAAACTTTTCGGTTGGTGATATTTCTTTCTAATGTCTGAATACTGAAAAAAAATCACAAGAATTGACTTGGAGTATAAAAAGTTTAATTTTTTGAGGGGACAAAATTAGTTTTGGCCGTTTCTCTTTTGCCAGAACTGGTATCGATCAATTTGAAAACGCTCAAAACTACTACTGGCAAAATCACATCTGCTAAAACTAGTTTTGGACTTTTTCACTGCCCAATAGCCGAAAACGGGTTTTGTTCGTAACATATATACTTCGAGTTTGAGGCTCATATCACACCGTTCGCATTAGGCTTTTAACTATTTTATTAAATTTTTCTCTATCCACATTTACATGATTCATAGTAAAGCGGTTTGGTTCATGGTTAAATTCTTTCGTGCTCATTTCCACATTTCAAAGAAATGTGTTTCGTTGGGAAATGGAACCAGTGGTGCAAAACCATTGCGCACTTTCTCATACACGTTTCACAGTCTGCACTGGAGAGTGCCATTAAATAATTATATAAGGAGAGGTTTATTTAAAGCATGACTCATTATTTTGGTCCTCTTCATGTTACTCAATGACTACAGGGTTGTTTTTAACACGACAGTCTATCTTTTGGTCGTTTGCACGTTACCCTATTTGAAAAGTATATCATAGAATACTTTCACTAGCATTTACATGAAAAAATCTCTAATTTACAAATTCTGTCCTTTGTTTTTTGGGGGGTGAATTCATCAATTAGATTTATATTATATTTCAAGAGATATATGTGTAAATAAATATAAAGACAATTACGATATTGTCGTGACTGGTTACAAGAAGCAATACACATGTGAATAATCTATGGTCTCAACGCTCTTCTGTGCAAATGAGTGACATCTCTCGATAGTTGAGCTTCTGTGGATTATTTTCTGAAATCTCATAGGTTTATTCAAAAATCATGCTTTTGAGTTACAAAAATGAGAAAGAAGAGAATCAACATAGTATTGATCAGCGTTAAAATCACGAAAGCTCACGAACTCTATTCTGTTACCTCGCCAGAACAATTTCAAATAGCCTTACGTCCAATCGACCAAGATGGACGATCGATTTCTGCAGTTCGATGCATGATCGACTGTGACGTTTCGTGTCGGCGCGCGACGGCTCCAAAGACATGCGTTCGACATTCAAACATTCATCGTCATCGAGTCGACACACTCGTCCTGTGGCTCAAGCAGAAGACTTCCTTCTCAGGCACCAGGTCTCATCACAAGCAATCGGTCAAACCACCACGTCCTCAACTGCTAGCGTCACCAACTGCCGGTCTTTCAACATCAACTGAACCTCAACCCAAATCATCACAACATCAATCCAACGCCGTCTAGGTTGAACCACGAGGCATCTGGAGAATCACGTCATCTCATCGCAGCAACTCATCCAGATTTTCGCCGAGCATTCAGTTTTGTGTTCCTTAATTTGAATTCCCCATTTCAATAGTTTATTTTGCTAGTTTCAATTTATGTTATTAAATTATTTTGTTGGCCTTTCTATTGCTCAACTCCTTTCTATCTCAACCACCTTCATCACATTTCTGGTCCTTCGAAACCTCGACACCCAAATATACAGCAATTTCCCTTGAATTTTGTACAGATATTACAAATCCGAGAACCAAGCAAGCAGACCATCAATATTCTTAAATAATTTAGTTAAAAACTAAGAAAAAATTTCTTTGCAATTTGAAGTTGCAAATTTATATTCAATAAAAATTAATCGGATCTATGTCGGTCTATCTAATTTCGGTTAAATGAGTGATACAGGTTTCTTTTATTAATTTTCTCTAATAGTTCATAACGCTACATGTCTAAGACTTCGATGAGTATAAAATATTTTATTTAAAATAATTTTACAAACAACGATTGAAACAGTAATATAGCATTAAATTATAGAAGACGCAGGAAAAATGAACAAAAATTTCATTATACGTAACCTACATGATAAAAAAACACGTTGGCCAGTTAATTCTTCAAACATCTGTATTCATATAAAATCTTCTCATATCAAATCCTATGCACTAACATAAATGTGAGATACAGAACCCACAAGTTAACAATAACAAATGTCAAAAGAAGCAGAGAATACATCTGACACGTAGCTTACGCAGCGAAAATACACAGCGTCACCGGATGAAAGGTTATGAGTAGGGCGTAGAGGTCAGTAGGGAGTGAAGTACGTATTACTAAGAGTAACAGAGGATGGAGGCATTCCTCTATTCTTGTTTTAAAAGGAAAAAATTAAAAGGACACTTCTACAAACAAATTCTCTTTGGATTCACACCATTGGCATAAAAAGAATTCGTTTACAAGAAAATACACACTTGATAAAGTAATGAACTATAACTGGGCTATAACTATATATAAGTTGGGCTCGAAACCAATAATTCAACTCATCACCGTCTTTTATTTGAGATTTGAAAGTAAAATAAATATTCATAGAATTATTTTAAGACATTTACAGATTTCTCAGCCTTATAAATATCGTTGTAGTCAGAAGTTGGTGTAATTCCGTCTCAGAAGGGAGTTTTCGGTCCTGCTATGTATTTTACCATTGTCATATCTTACAATTCAGTTCATCAAAAGTATACTCTACGCCTGCTTCATCCATGTACACTGTTAAATAATATTCAAGCTTATTGAAATAGTAAACAAACGTAAGTACAGCAGGTAAAAATTACTGCATCTATACCAAACATTCAAGCGAAATACCGCTAATGTGGTTGTATTATATACTAATTACACTTTGCATACAGAATATTTAAGCAAAATTGTTGGAGCCAATTTTTGAAAAATATTCAAAAGAGTACTTTGACCTTCATGTGAAGTGCCCTTTGTGTGAAAGTAAAAAGAAAATTGAGTGCACGTGCATCGGTCAGAAGTAAATTCAACCGATAATACGAAAAATGAATAACATTTATTTTTTCATTTGCTCAAGAGTGCTGCGCACAGATAGTCGGACTTCATGCCAAAAAACACTTTTTCGAATCAGGGACCTCCAAAACGGATGTTTCCGTAAAAATCGAATGTTTTCACGATTACAATACTTTCTATATACTCCGTACATGAGAAAGTAAAAACTACAGACCCAGTATTATAACTCTAAAGCAGGCAATACATCATCCAAGGAACATCGTATCATTGACTATTATTCTTCAAAAGCACAAAAAAGGCTAAAACTTTTTCATGTTTATACATATAATATTCCGTACTGGTGTCACCCTAGCAAACATTCTTCTCAAAAGAATTACAATGCTGAATCATAATATTTTTTCGACTCTCGGGACAGTTCTGGTATTGAATCCAGTATCTGTAAGTTTATAGTCCAATGTATCGAGTCACAAATAAAACCCAGCACCAGACCCAGGTTAAAAATTATATTCAGCCGGCATTCTTGTAACGCATTGTATCTTTCCTGACGCGCGTCCTAATGAAACGCACGTGGAAATACATTATGATCCATTACTTCAGTTTCCAAGAGGAACAAGAGTAAATATTTCAATGGCCTTTGTGAAAGAGGAAGGGAAATTGAATACTGCGTGCAGACTCGTTGGGTACTTCTTCAAAGACTCGCCGCATCTATGCTTGAAGCCGACATGTATGACTCTTCTTGGACACCCTGAAGGCATTTCTCTAATGAACCGGGACGAAACTCTCAACAGAATATCGGCAAAATGCAAGTGACCGATGAAGGTTTACACGAGAGATAATCGCTATCACACATTCAGCAACACTGCTGTAGCTGGAATCTCCGGCGCCCCTCACCCTCGCACAAAAAAGTTACGAACATTGAGAAACATTGTAAACTTGAATAATAAACAAGACGCCGAACATCATAAAATATTATTAAAAATGGGCGATGAAAAACGAACGAATAATTTCACTCACTCATTGATTTAATATCGAACAACTTCAAATTTTTACTCATTTTTATTTGAGTCAGTTGTTATTTTAATCGAATTATTTTGATTTTCAATATGACACGAACAGAACTATGCAATGAAAAATATTTCTACACGACGCTAGACGGCTGGAACAGAAGGGACAGCAATGTTAGCATATATGCATGGACCGGACTAGGGCGAAAGGTAAGGAATGTGAGCCGTTTAAAGAAGGGCGCTCCTCGAGATGACCAACGCTATTATACTTTAAATCCAGTTTCACCAAATGGAAAATAACCACAATTAAACGTGATTAGGTAAATTTAATCACGAATACATTGTATGCGTTTCACCCAGCAAAATCAAGTCGATTATGTAAATCGCAGTTTCTGAAGAACTCTCGAGGTTGGTGGTAGTTTTGCAGAACATTGATTGATTGGCTAGCCTGCTCCTAGCGTTAGCTGCGTTTGTGAATGAACTCTCTCTATTTTTCAGTTTAATCTTTCTAATTATTTTATTTTTTTGAGTTTTTTGTGATTCAGTAGTTGTATTTAGATTCTAACATTCATTGCAGTGTAAAATTCTTTGTTCTGCGTGAGTGTTAAGTAAAAAAACACTAAAAACATTTCCTAAGGTTTTCAAACNCATTCAAGGGTGTGATAAAGTTTACGTAAGTACAAACGGAATCATAAATTTAACTTCTTGGTGCATTAAAATTAATTATTTTGCTGTATTTAAATTTTCTGGCGCGTATACTATTACATCATTATTAACTTACAAATAACGTACTCTATTGTTGCACTGCTCAAGTTTCGTCGTCGTAAATAGAATTATTCCAATAATTTACCATTTGTTTTTGTGATCTTTTTGTTGTTATTCATTACAATCTAACATAATATTGCCTTAGTTATTGTCGAATTAATATATCTGCAGTTGTCATCCTAAATTATTTCTGTCATTTTAGTTGTCGGTTTGTTTATTTCCTGATTTAAACCCTTCCCCATTGTTGCACCCAAGTTTTCGTCGTCATAATTTCATAGAATTATTACAACATTTTACAATTCGTTTTTCTTGATTCTTTTGTATTTATTACATTTTAACACAATATACGGTAGTTATTGTCGAATTAATTAATCTCCAGTGGTCGCCCTAAATAATTATTTCAATCATTTTTGTCGTCGGTTTGTTTGTATATTTAATTTATTTATTATCTCATTTGTAAGTTCCGCAATAATAAATATATTATACTAACATCCTTCATTTAGTGTTAGTTGTCAGTTTTTGTGTATTCTCATTTTCTTTTGTCGTTAAGTTGCTAACTATCTCACAACAGTGGACACTATCGCATTCCTCAACTCATTCAAAGCTGATCTTCAGAAAGCGTACAATGACTTGATACATTATATTGACACACGAATCAGTGCGCTGGAAGAGATCAATAAGAAAACGATCGGCGGTTGGACTACAGTTAGGAATTCTCGCCGTCCTTTCAACTGCTACCACCCAGTTAGACCAACGACACATGCTCCACCCAAACTCTTCACTCAGAATATGTTTAGTGTATTAGATGACATGTCCCTGTTTCCTCCCTTACCTACTCGTTTCATCCCCTCCCGTCCAGTACCCAGACATGTTTACACACCACGCACTTGTAAGCACAGTCGCCCAAAACCACGTAAAGTAGTGCTATCCAGAGATGAAACCAACACTTCCACGCAGAAATCAAACGTGCTCATACTAGCTGATTCGCACGGTCGTCAGTTGTCCTCCGTATTGCGTGGATTGCTTCCTAGCCAGTTCTCAGTCTCCGGTTTCTTTAAGCCAAACGCTCGTTTGGTTGAAGTTCCTCGAGAACTTCCAGGAAGTGCTTCTCTCACTGCAAGTGATGGAAAGAACATAATGTTTTGCTGGATTCCCGGGCACGTGGGTATCAGAGGAAATGAAGCAGACGTTTCCGCAAAGTCGGCATGCCTTAAGACTCGCGTGGATTTCTCCACGATTCCAAAACGAGATCTCATAAATTCCATCAAGATGAGGATTCTGAGAGAATGGAACAATTAGTGGTTAGCTGTTGAAAGGAATAAGCTCCGACTTATCAAATCTTCTGTTAAGTCATGGAGCAGTTCCTGTAGGCCAGCCCGGCGCGACGAGGTCTTGCTGACCCGCCTGCGCATAGGACATTGTCCTCTCACTCATAGGTATCTCTTACTACTTGATGATGAACCCGTTTGTGAGGAGTGTAGCTGTTCTCTGACAGTGCGTCACCTACTAACTGATTGCAGAAGATACTCAAGTATACGGAGACAAATTGGTCTGGCTGCAGATTTACCAACAATTCTCGGAAATGAAACGGTTAATGTTAATAAACTATTGAATTTTATGAGTAGATCGGGGCTCCTCCCACAAGTTCTCGGGAGGGTTTAAAATTTGCATTCCCTTTTCATCTTTACTGTCTTCTTTCTTTTCATCGTTCGTTTCTGTAATTATAAAATATATTTAGAAATTGTTTCCCTTTTTTTGTGATATAATGTATTGGTATACAGTTTTCTTTTCTTTCGTCTTTTTATTTAGATATTTGTTGAATTCAGGAGAGTTTTTAGTGGGTATTGTCGAGATATTCGGCGAGTCCCACAGACGGGGAAGAGTCACTACGGCTCTTCTCTATGGTGCGAAACTGCATTTTTCCCTACTTGCATGGGCTCTAATGACCTCGATGTTGACGAGCCCTAAAGCCCCAACAAACAAAAAAATCAATGCGTCTGAACACCTACAAAAACTAAAAATGGCCTCCCTGCACACGAACATAGTGCTCTAAAGCCTGCCTCCACGCTTCAACGTTCCACAAATAAACCTCGAAATTAACCTGGTAAACATCTCCCTAAAAATATAAACGTAGGCTTCCGCGGCNGACAAACCGCGTCTTAGTAGATGTAACTACCAACGTTTCGGCCATCGTGCTGTGGCCTTCTTCAGGGTAATTTCAGTCGTACAGACATAAGTCGCTGTCGTGCTCTGCGAGGTTGAACGTGTTACGCGTCGGTTATATAGGGTTGGGGTTGGGCGGCTACGCCATGATTGGCCGGGCGCGGCGGCCAATCAGAGCGGGGCGGAGCGGAACCGGGTGGGGCGGGTGTGGGGTCACTCTGCGCATGGAGACCGGGTGAAGCGAAGCGCTCGGGTGGAGTTAGTGCCCAACTCCAGGCACTGCTTAAGATCAAGCCATTGTCAACATTAAGATTGTTAGGTGTTCTGGCAATCTCTATGGCTTCTTTGATCCGTCTGGGCCACCAACGATCCTCCTTAGTAATTATCCAAGTTTCATCAAAGTTAAAGTCATGCCCCGCCTCTATCGCATGGAGGGCACTGGCTGACTTGGTTGTCCTTCCATATTTGAAATGTCTAATGTGTTCTCTCATTCTCTCTTCCACAGTTCGTCCGGTTTCCCCTATGTATTCGCGACCGCATTTACAGGGTATGGAGTAAATGCCGGCCGGCGCCAGGGGGGGGGTTGCTTGTCTTTAGCTTTAACAAGAGATTTGCCTAACTTTTCAGGGGCGCTGTAGACAGGTCTTATGTCATGTCTCTTGAGAATTTTACCAACCTTGTCAGTTACTCCTTCCACATATGGGAGTAAGGCGGTTTTAGAAAACTCGCGGTTTTCTTTATCTTCCGAACGAACGTTATGATGCGATTTGAGAGACTTGTTTATGGCTTTGTTGTTGTAGCCATTATTGCGGAAAGTATCATGCAGGAGTTCCATTTCTTGGTCTAAGCTCTCTTTGTCACACACTTTTTTGGCTTGGGTGACTAATGTTTTTAACACACCACGTTTGACAGCTGGATGGTGGTGTGACTCAGCATTCAAATACCGGTTGGTATGTGTTGTCTTGCGGTAAACGCTTTGCGCAAGGTAGCCGTCATTCTTCCTTTTTACGAGAACATCTAAAAACGGCAACTGACCACTGGATTCAATTTCCATAGTGAATTTGATGTTTGTATGAGCCTGGTTGATGAAATCCAAATCTGTTAAGATTTTCTCGTCCATGTGGCCATATGACGAAGGTGTCATCCACGTATCGCAACCAAACTCTAGGTTTTAATAAAGAATTTTCTATAACCTCATTTTCAAACGCTCCTATAAAGATGTTTGCAATGACAGGAGAAAGGGATGAACCCATGGCCGCTCCTTCTACTTGGGAGTAAAATTTACCATCAAACTGGAAAACAGTGGAGTTAAGACAAAATTCAGTCAGTTTAGCCCACTCCAACGGTAAGCTTCGCTGTCCAAGCTGTTGTTCTATGACGTTTAGTGTTTCGCGGACCGGAACCTTCGTGAAAAGTGAGACAACATCGAAGCTCACCACAAGTTCCTCGTCGCCTAGAGTTATCTCACTTAGAACGTCTACAAGGTGTTCTGAATTTTTTTTGATAGTTGACGAGATAGTATCAGTCAGTGGTAAGTGTTTTTTTGCTAGAAAACGGGCGAGAGGTTGAGTTGGTGCGTTGATGACACTCACTATAGGTCTCAGGGGGACACCAGATTTGAGCACCTTGGGGAGACCGTACATTCTAGGCATGACATTGTTATTTCTTTTTAAGGATGGTTTAGTCTCATCAGGTATGGATGAAGCATTGATGATAAGTGCACTTCAGTCCTCAACTTTCTAAGAGGGTTTGTACTTATCGGAGAGTATGTCCCGTCGGTCAGGAGTTCTTCCACCTTGTTGATATATTCACATCTCTTCATAACTACTGTGACGTTACCTTTATCCGCTGGCAATATCACTACATCATCTCTTTCCTTAAGAGATCTTAACGCACTTCTTTCTTCTTTACTGATGTTACTTTTCGGTGGTTTGGCTCGAGATATCACCCTCGACGTTTCTCTCCTGATCTCTTCCGCGATGTTGGGAGAAATACCTACCAATGCACTTTCGACACCTGAAATAATATCGCCAATGGGTGTGTGTTTTGGCGCAACGGCGAAATTTGATCCTTTCTCAAGTAAGGACAAAGTTCCTTCCTCAAGAGGTTCACCTGAAAGATTAATAACATTATTTGCAGGTCCTAGTTAACGCATTGCTAATGTTAGTTAACGCAGTTAGTCCACGTATTTACCGCTGCGTATATTTTGCAAACGTTTACTCCCATTTACGTTACGGCATTACCTTCTGGGGTAATTCCGGTGAGAGTATTCAAACTTTCGGAATTCAGAAGAGGATAATTCGGATAATTTGTAAATCTCACCCCCGAAACTCTTGTAAACCTTCATTCAAGGAATTAAATATCTTAACACTTCCCTGCATTAATATTTATGAAACGGTCTTGTTTGTTAAGACCGAGTTACTGAAGTGCCACCCTTGCTTTATACGAAACAGTCTCGTTCACGAACACAATACTCGCAATAGTAATAATATTCATCGGCCTAGTGTCCAACACACTTTGCCAAAAACGACCGCATCATTCGGGAATCGTTCTATATAATTCCCTGCCCAAATATATAAAAGACATTATGAAATTAAATTTCTTCAAATCCGCGGTTAAAAATTACCTCCTGCACCAGTGCTTCTACACTGTAAAAGAATTTATTGATTTTAATAAAAGTTAAATCCGTCTTGTACTTTATCACGCCATTGCTGTAGTACTTTTTTAAATAACTTATAACAATTTCAAAAACTATTTTATTGCATGGTTGTGTTGCCGTATGGCTCATATCAATTTAGTTTTATGTGTACTCAACTTTGGCACGGTTGTGTATATAAATTGTGTAGTCCCGTCCTGGTAAGGGTTTTTCTCAGTTTTTCCTTCGGGTAGAGGCGGATTTCTTATACAGGTGTTCTAGGCTTTGTGTAGGGGCGTGTTTATTGTAACAATAAATCGTGAATTTAGTGTTTTTTCAACTCTTATGATTTTTAAACACTATAC
>NNCF01133362.1:17896-35077 GCA_002313205.1 Laupala kohalensis | reverse complement strand
AAGTTATTATCGAACTATAGATTATTCTGAGTATAGTGCTTAAAAATCATAAGAGTTGAAAAAACACTAAATTCACGATTTATTGTTACAATAAACACGCCCCTAGACAAAGCCTAGAGAACCTGTATGACAAATCCGCCTCTACCCGAAGGAAAACCGGAGAAAAACCCGGGCCAGGATGGGGCTATATTCGCTTGCAGTTCTGAAGAAAGTCGTGACAAACCCCGGTAAACGAAGGGAGCACGAGCATTTAAGCGCACATTGTGATTTTGTTGTAAAAACATTTGATGAAAGTAACGTAGTTGGTGAAACGCGCATTTCGGTAGTCGTTATTATCTGCGCAGAATATTTCGTTGAAGGAGTTAAACGAACTTTGTGAAAGTGGGTCTTCGCCATGTCATGCAATATGGCGGCCTCACACGAACTGCCGACTTCTACGAATTTCAGTAATATCCGAATACATAATATTAGTTACAAAAGCGACTATTTGCTATAAAAATACAAGTAAATAACACAAACAAGTTAATATTCGTTCCACGCGCTCGATGCAGAGAGAACAGAACAGCTCCACAAGAGCAAGTGAATTGATGGCCGATGTTGGCGGTAGATTTAAGTTCAAGGAAATCCGAAAATACTGCCACATAACAGGAGGTACACGTGCTCCAGCTACGAACAATGGCAAAGCAAAAACGTTGGCTACACTGTGTACAAACACTGTACCAACATCGAGTCAGTTAGACAGGCAATAAATAAATTAATTAATTACTAATTTATAAGTTACAGTGAAGAGAACAGTTACAAACTGCCCATGACCTCGCTGAGGACAATTAACTCATTAACTGATGCTACTTTACACAGAGCGTTTCTGTTCATGTTTTTTCCTTGGTTGCATTTTCTCCGAGTAATATTACATGACTTTGAATGTAGCTTCTAATGAGTCCAGGCGGAAAGATTATGAAGGGGAAAAGAAGCAGACAGGTCAACGAAAACAACAATGATAATTCGTCCAGGGTAAGAATTATTGCAATGCGTTGCAGTGGTTATGAGATCAGAATACACGGGTTGTGGTAGATCGAGAAATATTGGGTTCACAAAGCACATTTTCCCCACTGAATGCATGGTCTATACTAATCTCTTAATTTAGTGCCTCGAGACAACCATTTTTTCAGGGAGTCTATTGTGTGCGTAGTTGACATCTGGAAACTAATAGTGAATTTAAACTAGAAAGATACTAGAAAATCGACAGGGTGGGGTTATGGCTAGGAGCGGCGTTACCACTTGGACAGTCTGCGTACTCATCCCAGATGCTATTGTTCCGGGCCTTACAAGTACTTCTGAAGTCGGCGTTCGCCGCGTGATGTAGGCGTGCGGACAATTCTAGCGCCACATTACTAAGCACACGCTGCATTTGGTCAACATTATCGAAACCAAGAAGAATAAAAACTAAATAGGTCAGTCTAAGTACAATATTTATAAATTTAATTAAAGATCATTGGATAAGGTTTACGACGATATGAAAATTGCATCGCTAATAGTGCTAAATTAGTTAAAAGTTAGACGAAATAGTCACTAATTTTAATAGTTGTACAAAATTAATTTCTACGGCTAATAATCACGTAAATTTTCGAATTTGATCATATTTAAGTATTTGCATAAAACCAATATCACCATTGCACGGAATTTTCACTATGTCGCACCCCATGCAAACAAATGATGGGAATTTCGTTCCGATTGGTGGTAAAAACGAATGCAATGAAATTTTGTTTTAACCATTTCGAAATTGAAACTTACCAGGAATAGAATAAATGTTAATTTTATCAAAAGTTAATGCATTTACTGCCAGAAAAAGCATAGTAACAATATTATAATTAAATATAATTTACACAAGAAGCGTCCGATTGCTTATTAAATATATTCATAATTAATATTTATATATAAATGTTTATATTTGTATTATAATTAAGTGAATGAAACAAAAAAAATACAACAATTATTTTCATTTTATTTTAACTAAACTATTTATATCCACTCCAAAATATAGGGGTATATACCATGCATCAACTGTCAAATTCCTCTTGTTATTAAATGAGGCATAAACATTTTTTTTGAAAAAAAATGTCATTACAAACCATCCACAAATTATTTATAAAACAAAAATTAACTTATCGTCCAAGGATATATCGAAAATGCACGTTCTCTTAAAAGATAAGAACTACGAAATAATTCTTGTTCTCGCAAGGAAGCGCGGTTTAGGATTTGTAAGCTGATTAAAAAAGAGCAAAATTTTCGCCATCTAGCTATTTCGCAATTAGAGCTAAAATATTATGCTCACCTCGCGAGATCGTGTCCACTCAGATCACTTGTATCATAAGTTTCATCGTGCCTTTATAGTAAAAAAAACTCAAATCCACATTTAAAAATACATATTTTCTTTATTTCTGCACTATGAAAACTGTTAGGATTGACATTGACAACGTTTCGAGGCTCTACAATTCCGGCCTCCTCTTCAGGTCCGTCTAGTTTTTTATCTCACTCACATTTTCTAAACTTCATACTTCGTGAATATAAAATTCACACGTCACATACATCACATAAAACCATTTTACACAAACACGTGTACTAGTGTGATTGTGTACATATTAATCAGATTAACTGTATTTAGCAACAAATAGCGGTATTGAAATATTTCCAGTTTTCCTCAAATTACAAAAAGTCCTGAAAAAATCTCATTTTACTGACCATTCATCATGAAGCAAAACAAAAACAATACGCAATCCACTTTCCTAATGATAAGAGTAAATTAATTTACTGTTGGAAGCTGACTTGATGGGAATAGTAAGAACTCGAGGTGTCTAAACCGATAGATACAGGGAGAGACTCCTATCAACTGGGATCGGATTTTGCATGTTTTGCGTGTCTTTTCCTGACTTTGAAGAGCCTGTTTTCGGCGTTTTTAACCATGTCAGCACATTTGAATTTAATTTAAGTGCACATAAATCTATATTTTTGAAGATTTTTGTTTCAACATTAGATTACTAGATTATTTGTTTTAGATTAGATTACTGTAATTACGTAACACTTTTGTTATTGGAACACTGTTATACTGTATGAACAAGCTCAATGGTATTATTTTACTAACCCGATTTACAATAGCACTTTCTTACAATAAACAGATACATACACAGCAACCCTTTTCATGAGCATATTAAGAATTGTTAGTGCATATTTTTAACTTTTAAAGTGCATATTTTCCGATTTTTAGAGCACAATGTTCCAAGCCCTGTTTATCCGATTGGACACACATTTCCGCTTCGCCTTGAAAATTCAAAAACACGGCTTATTCTCCATGAAAGATTCAAGAACCTTTCCTCTATGTCGTAGCGCCTTGCGTTTTTTTTTCAATCTCTTTCGTACAAAGAGGTGTCTTTCTAACGAAGTTTTTAAAAAATAAAGTACGAAAAACAAAGGACTTTTTCGGTCAAGAAACCAGTTTCTAAAAATCTGCAATAAATTCCCTCTACTACTATTGAGGGATAAACCCCTACCGGATTTGGCACCAATCTTCCCTATGAAATTGCAACATTGAACGTATATTACAGGTTTGTAGCTTTTCACGAACATTGCATTAACCATTTCCCCAGTTTACAAACGGCGTTTTTTTCGCCAGGGTGAATAAAAATAATAATAGCACATTATAATAGTAATAATAATAATTATTAATATTATTACCTACATGAAATAGCATTCAACCGAATATAAACATAATATTCCGCTGCATTACCTTAATCAGAAGGAACCAAAAATTTTATTTTCATTTAGTGATAAGAAACATGAGTAAGGAAACTAAAAAACCTGCTGCATGCAACATTGCCGCTCTTGCGTAGGCAGCGAACAATGAGTTGCAAACAATTAGTATTTATATGTGTGTTATGTCGTCCCACTTTTCATATCCCTTTGATAAGATTATATGTCATGACAATTTCAGTACTTGATTCTTCCGCACCCAACTCATGCAAGTTACTTTGATATAATTTCCGGTTTTTACATGGACATGTACTTTTATATGTTTGACCTTGTGACCAAGACAAGGAAGTGGATGTCGAGATATCGAAACTAACTCAATAAAGTATCAAAAATGTGGAACGTTCCAGGTGCTTATTAGTTCTTCACAATAATAAAGCCCATGACCAGGTAGCAGAGCGAGCCAATACAAACGGTACCAGTTTGCCCGATAAGATAGTATTCAATTGCTAATAACGACACTTTGTTGTCAAATATCTATAGCCACAGATTATAGAAGGTGACATAATCGCTGACTCGTAGCTTGGTGGGGATGAAACCCACCAGCGAGAGAAGAAAATGGCTCGAATAAAATAAAAACCAATGACATTTCTAGACTTAAAACCAAAAAAGAAATTATGAAAATGATACACTCTCATTAGTTGGGTCCCGCAAGGAGCTTTCAAAATACAAAAGAGTATTTACGTTTTAGGATTTTTGAAATTGCGGCGTAGCTTAGGAATATGATTAACGGCTTTCGTTAGAACATCAATTTTTCGCAGACAAAAATATTCAACATGTAACTAGATGACGCATATGGCCGTGTAATGAATTTATTCACTTAAACCAGAACTGTGAGCTCCTTCAGACTGTAAGCGCACATAGTAATAATCCGCAAGCTAAGAAAATATCGCAAGACGTGACGAAGTGACAGAGATTCTCTTTGTAACGAGAAAAACATTTTTCATGTTGGATAAAACACGGAACCAAACAGAGCAAACATTACGCAGAAAACGTGGCGTAGATCAGCAGCGAGAGCGAGTTGAATATACAGATACAATTTCAAGGGCAAACGGGTTGGCAATCAGTGTAACAGTTCTCCTCTGAAAGACCAAACGCAACTCGAGAGTGGTGATAAAGTGATTATGAAATACGATAGGAACTCAAGAGCCGATAATACCAAACTCTGTTTGACCCACTTGTTAGAAGTACTTACATCTGAAGCTATACATTATCAGAAGTCAAATGCATAAAAAAATACAATGGCATAAAAATACACAAACTATGTTTATTGGTGCATTAATTTCGATGACCTTGATAAGGAGTTAAGTGGGAGAAAAACATTGAGTGCTTCTGGAACTTAATATTTAGATGGCATGTATTACAGTAGACGCTACTGGGAATCAAAAGTGTGTGTGTGTGTGTGTGGAGGCAAAAAAATATTGACAATTTTCATTAATATGACATTTTCTGCATATTTCCACTAAGTACGATTTAAATATGAAATAAATCAAAGGACAGACAATTGGTGATTACCACATCAAGGACAGTGTAATTTTTTTTATAATTCCCAGTTTTAGACGGTTAAAATNCCCCCCCCCCCCCCCCCCGCCACTGTGTATTGAAACGTTTTTCAAAATAATCCGAATGTCCCACTACATAAAAGAGAAATTTGAAATTTGTATTTTTGTGAGGGGCACACGGACAATACGTAACAATACATTTGGCAAGAGGAAACACTGAAATTTCTTACCTTGTGTACTTTGGTATCAAAATACCGCCTAGATTTCATTAAAAATTATGAAAATAGCATTGAGGCGAACTTATTGCCAGCCCTTCATTTTCCTGGTTTTCACGAAGTAATTATTGAGATTTCTTTGTTCGAAATTAAAATAACTTATTCTGTAAAATTCAATGTAGGAATTTAATTAACATCGTCATTTCATTAATCTTTTTATCGTCTCGTCGAGGGCGCATAACAATTGTTCATTTATGAAGGTAATATTACCTAAGGATGAACATAAAAATCGTGGTCCCATTTCGACATTGCTAGCACCCATTTTAATGCTCGTCACCTTACCTACTATTTATGCTTATTCTACTATTCATGCCATGTATCTTTTATGTCTTTCGTATGAATTTTTTTTTCATATATCAAAATTGTTTTTACCGAACAGTACGTAAAATTAAACAATGCCTCAAATGGTGCCCAACTCATCTCAAATTTTATGCAATTTCAGGTTTGCATGACAGACGTTCAAACCAAATAAAATTAAAATTTAGTAATGTAGTGCATTAGCACAGTGAGCCAAAGCAAGTAGAACGTATCAGGGTAAACGAGCGAAACAAAGGTAGCTATTCTAAATACTAAGAAGTTTTCGAAAACAAAAATGAGTTTTTCAAAGTCCACTGTTGTCAGTTTTGGAGAATAAAATCGAAATATGCTTTCACCCTCGTCGTAAAGTTCATTAGGTTCTCCATGACCTACAGCAGTTGAGCGAAGTTCGTGGGAAACTGAGTCGCGAGAGTTTGCTATTTAATGTTCGTGTCAGCGGTTTAGAGAGGTCGTTTCCGTTCCGCAAGTGAATGAACAGAGAAGAGATGACTCGATATGACTTCGACTGGGTGGGAAAGGTTCGTGAAAAGGTACGTTTACCAGACCATGAAGAAACGGAAAAGGAATTTAAAAAGAACGGTTAAGGCCGGTTGCCCTGATATCCAGGAACGACGTTCGGCCGGTTGAACAGTGTAGCTGACCACAGTGACAATACAGCATCTTCACGTTGTCCGGGTCTGGGATTCGGCCTACAAAGAATTTGAGAAGGCTTCATTACGGCTAAGGGCTAGTTTCGAAGCCCGCTGCTTGTCACAGCGTGCGGTTTGGCGCTAGGTCTAATTTATTTGCGGAAAATTTATTGACCTATACTTTCCCTCAAAATATAACTTCCTCGGAAAATGTTTAAATTTTACAATCGCACCAGGTTGTCTCATTTCAATCCGTCAACTAATAACTTAAATATAGATTACGTACCTAAACTAGTAATCACACACAATCGTAATCCTCACTTAAAGCTTGAAAAATAGAAAAGCGATATTTGCCTTTACTACTAACAGGATGAACCCATTCGTACCTTTCTATTTTTAATACACTTCACACTTATTAGATCGATACAATTGAAAATAACACTTTCGCAAACATTCAATTCCGGCTTCATCGGACGCGCATCCGGATATCGTGTAAATGTCGAACGCTCCGACGTTCTTTGTTCCGACTGTCCGTGTCGCGGCGGTTCTTTGGCCCCATTCAGGCGGTCGCGCCGCGACGCGCCGTTGGAACGGTTCAAGCGGAACCCGCACAGGCTTCACACATTGCTGTGCCACGGGTGCCACTAAAGAGCCACAGGTCTTCGGTGCCAGAGCTTTTACCCACAATTCAAGGAAAAGAACGTGCGTCGAAGGCGACAGGAGGACTCCTGTTCCAACGGCCCAGTAACGGGCAGATTTCTGCCTTAGGCATCGCCCCGCGCCGAAAAAATAAATTTTGAGTGCGAATAGAAGGGTCCGGTGATCCCGTTCTCATGACTCGATGTGTTAATACGCAATTCTATGAAATATGCACATGGAATCCCTGCATACAGACAAATACTTCCCGTAAACAATATTTGAATAATTGGAACGCATAAATCAAAACAAAAACAATAGTTTGATGAATAATATGTACTTTTACGACGGCGAGCGCTGTAACACAGCGATCGACTTCTTATGTAAAGCTAAAATATTAGCAACTTTGCTTCTCCGTCTGCACTCGACGTCCACGAGACAGAAAAACATGCATTTCCACCAACATTGCCTGGCCATGACTAGGGTGGCAATCCGTCCACGTTTCCCCGGATTTTCCTAGTTTGAAGAGCTTCCGGGTGGGTTTTTTTCATAAGCCGTGCAACAAAGGCTAATCATCACGATCGTTCGAAAATCGCACGCGACATTGCGAAAGCGTCGAGTATTATTACGTAAACTACAATTACTACATTCATTTTAAGGCGTTTATTTCTGAAACTAAAATTATCTTGTTCTTGGCGGAGCGTTGAACGCTTCAGTTTTTAGTTTTTTTCCATGAACAATAAAATAATAATTTTCGCTTAAATTCCTCTTCTTTTTTCAATACAGAGAAATTTCTACTCAATTTTGTTTCAAAGCGAACGTATCGTACTGTAAAACCACTTTTTATTCCATTGAAACGTGAAAACATTTTAAAATTATTGTATTATAATGAAGGTTAGAGATCATTTTACGTCCAGGTTCTAGCTTCAAAATACGGGGTTTTCGGTTCCATTGTTCTATATTAGAGATTTGACGATAGCAACCCAGTCGAGCTGACAAGGATTTCCAGACTGGAATTTCTCAGTTACCTAATCAGCAACAAACGGCGGTTTCCAGAGTTCCGTCTACTTCACACATCCGGTCATTTGTCTTTGAGGATATTGCATGTTCAAATTTTCAAAGACAACGAGCGAAATCATATTGCAACAATAGGTTATCAACATTCCGTCGGTGCTATGCAGTGTCATGGGCTGACTCATTTGCGTACGCCATTCTAATTTCTCGACTATTTAAAAAAACAAACCTTTTTTCAAAACACAAAGAATTCAACTATTGTACAATGCATTGCCTCAAAAATTTTATAATCAAATTCATTTTCACATTAATTTTTTTTTGTCAAGGAAGTTGTCATATGACTACCATCGGAAAACTTCGTATTTGTGGACAAATAAAATATTGTACTCTTTTGTAAATGTTGCATATTTATGTCAATCCCACAAATTCTGAATATTTGTCAGATAACATGATGGTCAGAAAATGTAGACTCCTAATTTGCAGAAGGAAAAAAGAAAGAAAACTTAATTGATGCAGATATTTCTGAAAGATACCAAGGTTTATTACTTAGTAACCCCTCAATTCCAATACAACAAGAGGGAAGGCTTTTAGTTTTTGTAGCTTGGAAATCAGATGAAAATCAGTTGGTATTTCAAAACCACTTCAACAGTATTAAGAGCAATACAACAAATTTCTGCAAAAAATCTCAGTTCAATATTTTCTCAAACACTACTTCCTTGATAGTAAATGAGACAGTTAAAAGAGAATTACTGAGATACTCTAAAAATTGTGGTGAAAGAAAAAATTAGAAAATAATAATTTCATTGCAACTCTTTCCGTACAATAAATAAAAATGATATTGTTATTAAAGGAATTTTTGACACAACTGTATCAATAACTTGTTTTCACAAAAAGAAATATACGGAACTTAAGTCTATCCTCTGTAATAAGTACATTTAATATTAAACATTCACACAAACTCAATTTTTTAAATCAATAAAAAAACCATAAAGAGGCATAATAAATTTTCCAATATTTCATTTATGTCAAGTTCCTACCCAACTTCACACTTTCGCTTTAAGCAATAAATAACAAAAGAACCCCAAAATTGTCAGACCTATAACATTCAGTAAAGAAAATATTTTTTAACAGCTCTATGAAATCTCAATAAAACGCCACATTCAAAGTATCACTACTACCAGTCAGTTGCATTGCTACACCTTATGAGACCCAGGTTTGAAGTTGTTTTGGAGGTTCCTGCATTCAACCCATACACAAACGTTCACAGGTCTACAAGTACATTTCCAATGCATCATTTATTTCAAAACAATTGAATCAAGACCATTTCTTTAAAGTAATATAAATCTTCTAAGACAAAAATGAGGAGAACTCATTACACAACAATTTCTAAAAGAATGTCTGTCTTTATATTTCTTAATTTTTGGATAGGTAATCACCTGAATGAAAGATAAATAATTTACATTGAAAACCAGTAAACCAGCATCATCTCTATGAAGTAAATGAAGAGAATATCCATCACAAGACAAAAAGACTAACGTATCAAACACTTCTCTCCGTCTCCATTCTTCCTCCACTTGCATAAAATGTTACAACTTTTAAAACTATTTCACATTTTTATCAACATATTTCCTTATGACAATAATACAGAACATTCATTTCACATATAGAAGTATGGAACATCATAAATTTCACAACATGATATCTCTAGCAAACTGCTTCATTTGATGAAAGAAATAATTTTTTAAATTTTCACGAGTAGTAATTCTATAAACCTAAGCTGTTCACAAGATGCGATAAATAAAATATTAATACATCCATTACTTTAATAATCAGATTGTTGTTTGAGTTTATAACTAGTTTTCAGGCAATAAATTATATATTTATGAAAATTAGGTGACGCACAAATAAATTTGTATTAAATGGGTGAATAACCCCTCTGGAGGCTCAGATGCTATCATTTTGGCTCATCACTAGGTCATCCTAGGTTCAAATCCCGGTGGGGCCAAAAAAATTGAAACTTTTCACATTAAGGTCATGTCACTGTGACAACTGAAAAGCGAACTCTCCTTCTATCCACCTCGTACTGCTTCTAATATCCATAACTCCAACTATTACTCCCCTACACATGGGCCAAGTTGTTGGTAAACTCAGCTAAGCGACCCACCTACTAACAATGACCTACCACCTGACTGCTAAATCCTATAGCTCCATGTGGATAAGCTTCAATAGCATGCAACATTTCCCATTTACAAATACTATAATTAAAAAAATTGGTGTCATTTTCGTTCTTTACCCTTGATATACATTGTATAAAGGAGGGTTTTGAGAGAAGGTCAATCTTTTTTTTACCAATGAATTCACATTTTTTTATACAACCAATGTATGAACAAATTTATTGTCTTCCTCAGGGTTTATACTGAACTACTTATTCTAACATCTTTCATCAATATTATTCCACATTTCTTCATGTGGAAATATGTGCTGTTAACTGGTTGGTGTTAGTATTAGTGAAAAGATATGAAGAAATGTGGAGTAATATTGATGAAAGATGATAGATTAAGTAGTTCAGTACTTTTTATTTGTTTGAAACATTGGTTGTGTAAAAAATGTTAATTCATTAGTAAAAAAAAATGATTGACCTTCCCTCAAAAAACCTCCTTTATACAAAAGAATGGATGAATCACCATATGGTAATACTAAAAGTAAAGCTTTTAACCGAAGATCATTTAGAGTGAACAACTATCCTTATAGGTTTAGAAACAGATTATGAAAAATAATTCACCTCATCAAATTTAAGTAGCTACTCAATCTTTCTTTTCTTGGACAGCCTAAATTCTTTAACAAAAAATTTTAATAACACCAAACATTAATAAAAATAACTCATTAGTCTTTCACTAATAGAATAAAGTTTACTTCAACAGTATTAATATATGAAGTCAGCAATTATCCAACAGAATCAAATATAGTATGGAATAAAATATTTATAGTTAATGATTATATTCCTATAAGGGAGACATCCAAAATGAAAATTCATAAATAACAAGTCCTACAAACTGCCATCCCACTACAATCATCATTGCAGATGTAGAATAACAATCAATCAAATGTTTAGAAAACAATAATACAATACCTCAAGATTCTTTTTGATTTTCTGAATTGCAATTTCCCCATTTCTGGCATCACAGTAGTTTCCATTTGATTTTACATCTATGAGAAGGAAACGTGTTATGAGAGTACACATTTAACACATGAAGAACAACACAACAATGATTTAACACAAGTAGGAATGTGCAATTTAAAATGTTCTTGACTTAAATAAAAACAAATAAATAAATGAACTAACCCATCACGTCCTTCTTCATAAACTTTAGCTCTTCATGATTTTTATGGTCGGAATTTTCCATTCTTTTGAAGTTAACTCACTAATATCACATGTAATTAACCTAACAAGATGATTAAAGGTCACTCGTCGTATGGACATACATGCCCCATGCCTACTCTACCATGTCGTGCCTCCGACTAATCCTTCAAAGAGACAGAGTAAAATGGTAAATGGATGTGACGGCATGGGCTGACAGATAGCATGTGAGTAATGTGACTTCTCTTCCCTCCCACTTCTGGCGAATGCATCAAGCAACCGGACAAAAGCAGGCGATAGGGCGAAACTCATTCAAAAGCGCGCCATTTCAAATTGTGAGTTATTATTTGTGCAATGGCAAAAGCTCTTTGGAAATAAGGAAGTTCACTCCACAAATTACAGGCTGTGCGAATGAATCGAACGAACTGTTTGCACAACTCCGGCTTTTCCTCGATTAAACAAGTTGTACCAAATCCTTTGGTTTCGCTATTCGCACTTCCACCGCAAGGTAGATTAGGAGAGGTGTTAGTATTACGTGGGTGATGTTCACGGAAGGGTAGAACCTTTTTTTCCATTTTGATTGAATAAGGTTTTATTTACAATACGATTAAAGCAGGCTAAGTAACTATACTCGAAGTCATGTTTATTTGCTTCGATAAAATTTACGTTAAGAAAAAATACATGAACAGAAATGCCCTATGTTTATTAGTTTATTGTATATTATTCGGAGTAAATTAATTAAGTGTCCTCAACATGGTCATAGGCAGATTGTAACAGCTCTCTTGACAATAAATTAATTAATTTATATATTTTTCGTCAGAAAACTGGATGATGTTGGTACAGAGCTTGTACTCAATGAAGCCAACGCTTTTACCTTGCCATCGTCCATAAGAGTAATAATATTGGTATCTCGCGATATGTCGGCAGGACATATGTATTTCTGAAATCTTTAATATATCGCCAACCTCGGACAATTCAATTCACGTGCTCTTGTGACGCTATTCTGTTTTTTCTGCATCGAGCATATGGAACGAATATTACCTTTATTTATTATGTTATTAACTTGTTGTGTTATTAACTTGTATCTCTTTACCGCAAATAGTCGTTTTTGTGACTAGTATTAATACTTTTTTTGTGGGGCTTTACGGCTCGCAGACATCGAGGTCATTAGAGCCCTATTAATACTTATTTCTATATATTTTAATTAGTAGTAGTTGGCAATTCGTGTTAGGCCGCCATATTGCATAATTTTCAGCAAAATTACTTGACTTGGAGTATACGTTTATGCTTACGATGTCCTGGCATTTACCCCTCGGGGTGGAACCACGGACATGTGGAACTTAGTTACAACACAGTGTGAGGAGTTTGGCAAATTCTGGGTCCTTGAGGCTCGGTCCGCACATGCCGTTGCCAACACCCGGTACGTCGAATCGAAGGTAGCATGTACATTTAAATGAGACCATCTGCACATTCAGCGTTGCGTATTTTCCCCGCCCGGTGGTCATTTCCACCGTCGTCCTGCTGCGTTGGTACGGGTTACACGTCGTGAAGAAATGAGGGTTTAACACACAGTATCTTATGGCATATTCCGCACATTTGCAGACGTACCACGCGGTGCCGCGCCCTTGAGCGTGGCCATCGGGACCTCCTTTCACGAAGGCTGTGCCTTGAGTAGCTGCCTAGACATTTAAACCAATCAGAACGAAAGAACAGGAGTGAAATGAGAAATCCGTCTATTCAAATGCATTTTGATTCATCTGGAACGTAAATGAATGATTCATTTCATTTTTGTTAAGTAAACAACTTCGTAATTTTATAAAATTAGATGGAGTTAATTTTCTGGGTTTGAAGAATTTACCTTTTTGGCCCTTAATTAAATTTATATTGAATTAATTAAAAATGAATGAGAAGTGCGCTGTTTCTTAACATTATTTAAGTGTTTAATTATTTTCTTTCAAAAAACAAACTTATTGATTTACCTGTGCTATTTATTTTTGTCTATAAAAAAGACATTTTTTATATTTTTCGCACTGGGAGAAAGATGTCCCAAGTTTGAAAAATCTATTACTTCAAAATAATAATATTAATTCAGATCCGAAAGTTAAATGGTTGGACTAAATTTATCATAAATTTGACAAGATTATACGTATTTCAGTTACCAAATTCTGAGTTGTTATANTACCAAATTCTGAGTTATTATTTGCGTGAAAGAGTTAATTACAATTTTTAATCTTTATGTTGACAATTCCTCTGCGAGACGTTGTTGCTATAATCCCTTAAAAAATATATTTTGAAAAGAGATATGGTTTTACAGAAGGCATTGATCACTGTGTATTATGCAAATAAATATTTAAAAAAGAAAACGTAGATAATGATATTGTTAAAATAAAATTACTTAATTCAGATGTACTCATTGAAATAATTTGTCACGGTCGCACCAACAGACATTGGGAAGGATATAATCTGAGGCAGGTGAAACTAAGCGCCATAACCGATGTACTAACGTTGAGGCCAGCGGGCACCAGCAGACAGCAGGGGGGGGGGACATACCGGATCATCTTGGGAAGGACACAATATGGCACAATGATGGATACGGACTTATATAGCGGAGAGTCAACACCGTCAGGGAGAAGTAGTGAAAGCGTCTACATGATTACAAACAGAGATGATGTGATTGCGTATCGTACACGGAAGAATAGGAAAACGGGGAGAAATGTACCACTATCGTTTCACGAGGTGTATAAAACGCTGCAGAAAGTATTTAGTAATCGGAAGTATTAGCGAATATCAGAGCCATTACGAAAAACAATAGCAGATGGGGTGGAAGGACTATGAGCGGGGTACAATACGGTTAAAGAGAACAATAAGCAACTAAAAGAACAGTTATAAAAGCACGTCCAGGAGCGTTCTTGCGACGCAGCATTATGTGACCGGGGAGTGGACATACACCATGGGTTAGAAGAACGTATCATAAATCTAATTGATGAGCGTTGGAATATGCTAGCCAGCAGGAGAATCCGCGACAGGGAGGCGTTGGAGACGACGCAGCTCCAACGGGTGGATGACAGAATGAAAAGTGTCACGCCAGAGGTGATATGTAAGGAGATGGAGACTGTGTTAGCTAAATCGTTACTGCATGTGCTGGATCATCGGCTATTGACAATGCAACGTACTCTTGAGACAATGCACTCGCGAGTAGCAATGGGTGGNGCATGTGCTGGATCATCGGCTATTGACAATGCAACGTACTCTTGAGACAATGTACTCGCGAGGAGCAATGGGTGGCGCATTGGCGGATTAGGTGTTGACAGAGGGGATGGAAGAGGCGAAAGTGCCGGTGGATGATGGGCAGAAATCGTATGGGGAAGTGGTGGGTCGACGAAGGCGACGAAAGAAGAGGGAGATAGTATTGAGAAAGAAATGTGATAATGCGAAAGTTGATGTAATTCAATGTGTGCGGGGTTCGATAGACGCAGAAAAGACTATACCTGCCGATACATGTCGAAGTACACGTCCAGGGCAAGTTCTTCTCGAACTGAGTGACGTGGCATCTTATAATATGTTGCGTGGACACGCCTCAACTAGAAGACGTTCCGCTAAAGAAAAAAGAGGCCAAAGTTGATAGTGTTTGTGTGCCTGAAATGACCGAGGAAGAGTTTAAAACTTTATTCGAGATAAGAATGGCGGGAAGGCCGAGACTTACGAGTGATAAAAACAATGGAACACTCGTCTTAAGCTCGGAAAAATTGGGTGGTGGAGATAGACAAAGACTTGTATATGGATGTGATGCGACGAGGACGGGTTTATACACAATATGTGTCTCACCAAATAGAGGGGTTCTTAGAACCGATACAGTGCTATCGGTGCATGAGGTATGGACATATTGCGCGTGACTGTCACGAGGAGAAAGATGTGTGGCCATTGTGCAGCTACAAATCATAAATATTCGGAATGCCCTAAAAAAGGGGGAAAGGGGAAATATATCAATTGTCTACGTCGCGGACAACCATTTACTCATAGTGTGACAAGTGCCTCCTGCTCGGAGTACTGCAGGGTAAAAGAGATATTACGATCCGTAACAGAATATAAGGATTAGGGTCTTTCAAAAGAACGTAAACCGTGGTCAGATGAAGGCGAACGAGATGATACGATATGTGGGAAAACGGGCAAAAGATATGTTTCGTAAAGAAATCGTATCTGCGTTTAGAGAAACCTTGGACGGTACTGCATAATATGCGATGTATTTATATAGCTAATGGATATTCGGCAATACTGGTATTAATTGTCTCCGTCGGGGTCAGCCTACTGTACATATTGTAAAATATAGAAGAGTAAAAGACATTCTCCGCACAACAACTAACAATGAGGATTAAAATATTACAAGATAATTTGAACAGAGGCCAAATTGGGACATACGAAATGGTTAAATGTATCGAAGAAAACGCTATCGATATTTGTATGATCCAGGAACCGTATCTCTGATCAGGAAGGTTGTGGAATATACCCCTCAGTATGAGTTGTATAAGTGTAGTTCATGGGTTCTCGGCGATTCTGGTATGCAACTTGGAGTTGGAAGTGTTGGAATATAAGCAGCATACTAACCGATATCTGCAAGCCATGTTTGTAGGAACAGGATACTACTCAGTTGTGCTAATTAATGTGTATATACCACACGATAGGAATTCACGGAGGATCTATAACTGTATAAAGACAATTCTCGAGGAAAATAAGCGGAAAGATATTTACATATGCGGCGATTTCAATGGAAGATCAGTATTATGGGGTGATAAGATATAGAATAAAATGCGATAAAAAGTAGAAGAGTTACGTTTCAGACATAATCTAGCGTTAATAAATATGGTACGAACACCTTTGTAAGAATAATGGGACATCAGTAATCGATCTTACGCTACATAATAGAACAAAGGGATACGACAGCAACAGCGTGGACAATATCGGAGCACATACACTGTACTCACGAGACGTTTACGTTTGAGATAGATGAACAACAAGGAACACATCAAACGGAAGCGAAGATTAATTACAAAATGGAACGGGAAAACAAGCGACTGCGGAGTATGTTCGGCGACTAGTTTTTTTTTGGTTGGGGCTTTAAGGCTCGTCAACATCGAGGTCATTAGAGCCCATGCAAGTAGCAAAAAATGCAGTTTCGCACCATAGAGAAGAGCCGTAATGACTCTTCCCCGTGTGTGGGACTCGCCGAATATCTCGACCATACCCACTAAAAAACCCTTCTGAAATCAACAAATATCTAAATAAGAGGATGAAAGAAAAGAAAACAGTTGCCCAATACATTATATCACAGAAAAGGAAAAACAATTTTTAAATATTATATTTTCGAATTACAGAAACGAACGATGAAAAGAAAGAAGACAGGAAAGATGAAAAATGTATGCAAATTTTTAAACCCTCCAGAGAACTTGTGGAAGGAGCCCCGATCTACTCATAAAATTCAACAGTTTATTAACATTAACCGTTTCATTTCCGAGAATTGTTGGTAAATCTGCAGCCAGACCAATTTGTCTCCGTATACTTGAGTATCTTCTGCAATCAGTTAGTAGGTGACGAACTGTCAGAGAACAGCTACACTCCTCACAAACGGGTTCATCATCAAGTAGTAAGAGATA
>NNCF01133361.1:0-14163 GCA_002313205.1 Laupala kohalensis | reverse complement strand
CAGATACCTCGCTCGTATTTGAAGCCAAATAAACTGAGATGTCTCTCTCTAGAGAGAGAGAGAGAGAGAGAGAGAGAGAGAAGGTTCTGTATTTATGCCTTCACTCGACTTACGGCTCTGGGTAAGCAGACCGTCGTTGAAGAAGTTCTCATTTTTGTCACGAGATGGTGTCCCTGGTGATTAATCCTGATGGTTAGATGCTAGCGTGGTAGTACGGTCTCTCGGCGCGTGACGGCACCTCGTGTCTTTGGATGTGGAGTTAGTTCCACGGCTGACCGTACGAGGGCGTCTCGTGTCTTGGTATAGTGGAGTTAGTTCCTCCGCGGACCGTACGAGAGCGTTTCGTGGTTACATTGAAGGTCGAGTTTACTCTACTGCAGGCCGCAAGATAGGGCCTTGTAATCTTTGGAGTTGGAAAATAATTTAGTCACAGATCTGACGAGGCTTCTTCAACATAGGATTATTTCTACGTTTGTAAGATGGAAATAATTCAGTCACAAGTCGAAAGCGATTTCTTGAACATAGAATTATTTCGACACTTGTTTGATGGAAATGGTTCAGTCACAGGTCGAAGGCGATTTCTTGAAGATAGAACTATTTCACAGAGCTAAGTTTCGACATAGGATTATTCGCAGAGCTGGGTAACTGGTTTGAGGTTATATCGGTCACGATGTTCACTCGACCAGTTTTTCCATCGTACTGAGCCGAGCGTGGTGCTGTTGCCATAAGCTAAACTTTGACAACTGACGACGCTGGCGACGTAACACTAGCTCGAGGTTCGTTTATTGATGTTCTTGAGTTTTCTCAACAAAATAGGCGACGTACACTTGGTAGTGCACACGGCTCGTATGCCTCATGGAGTCTTCTAATGGGTACAATATAGGGACTCTTTTCGTCGTATTTAGAGACTCTGTACAGTATCTCGCCCCTCATGGATCTTAAGTAGCTGATAGTTCGTCATGACGACGGCGCAAACAGTATGGCGCCATTTGGTTTGGCGTGACAACATGTACACGTTAGATACACGAGGGAGTAACATCCGTCTGCTATGACGTGAATTTTCCACCTTCTGTAACAGCGTGCAACATTACTTCTGACAGCTTAAGTAGCTAATCTACAAGATGAGAACCTATACCAGTAAACATGTAATTTTTATTCTCTGTATGGTTTTTCCAGATATTTCTTCTCGACCATCTTGACTATATTCATTTTTATTACAACTGCATGGTCTTACCTTGTTTCACCACAGGCGTACAGGAAAACGTTTTTTTTTCGACGTCCGTCTTCAGGTATCCGACCGCGCCAGTATTCGATCTAGGATTTTTGACCTCTGAAGGCGCGAACTCTAGCATTGAGCTACTGCTGTATGATGTTTTATTATCTTACGTTGCTTAAGAGTTGACACCATAGTATTGTTACCATGAATAGTAAATACGTAAAATAGTAATCATCTCAAAAATCTTGAAAAATATATCTTTAAATACCGAGAAAACAAAATCTTAATCCAAACGTTGCTTTATTTTAAAGAGGCTTAAAACTTACTCGTATTAAATTAATACATTTAAAAATATCAATATTAAAAATATTAATTAGGTTTCGCCAACATTAACTTTCAAAAATTCAAAATATCATCAGTGTACGACTTCTCGAGTCTTTAAGTCAGATTTTTGAGCGGGACCGAGCTTTTGCGCGCAAAACATACCAGCTACAGCTGTTGATGTAACTTTCTTCCTCCCAGAGAAAACAGCGTTAGCTTCCGCAGTGATAGAAAATTTGTCTCGTACAGACGAAAACTGTTTTAGAGCAGCTACAGCATAAGCTGTGGCAGCTAATGGTACTGTCTGTCTGCTAAATGGCCAACGCGTAAGCTATCACAGCTTACTTTAGGCAGAGCTATCTAACTTATTTTTTCCGTGCATAATAATACATAGAAATAAAACGGAACAAAATATACACAAACTGAAAATATAAAATGCAAATTTCATATCATTGAATGGTATCTTGCACCATCTGGGGATGCAAATTTTACATATGGCTATGGCCGCAATCTCCGGAGTTCTTAAACTCGGCACTTCCTCATGGGCATAAAGTCAGGTTGGGGATAAATAATTTGGGTACTATTAAACTCGACACTTTGTACCTGTCCTAAAGGCATGCCGCTCCATCGCTCACCGTAATGCTAACTGACCTACCTGCCGCTAATGGATTTCATGAATCGCTTACTGAAGTGTTATTTAATGTGCTTTTAATTTTTTATTTCTATTATCTAATAATTTTTAATTCTACACATAATTACAATAAAAATGTGCCCAAACACCACGTATTTATGACATATGTGTTTTGAGCTTCTGTTTTTACTTATTTACGTAGTATATAAAAAGTATTGTAATCGTAAAAAACATTCGGTCCCGAAATTTTAATGGAAATATCCGTTTTGGGTGTCCTTGATTTCCAGAAAGTGGTGCGTAGAATTACACCTTTTATTTTCTTGCTATTTTCAAGACATATGAGTGAAAGGAAAATAATATATGATGTCTATCAAACTAGAGTAAATGCATGTTCTCAACAGCGCACTAGTGGTCGGCATCTCTTGTTTTAGAACCAAATAATTAAGTTTGAAGTACATTTTGGCTCCGGTTTTATTTCTGACGCAATACTTAATTTCCTCTAAACCATGAAAAGTGCATTTTATGACAGGATTGAAGCAATAAAACTTCTTTGAAATTAGAGTTTTGGTCTGAATATGAGAAATGAAACAGTTAGCCGCTGAGAAAACATTGATATAACTACGATACCTCGTCAAAATATTTCTATCAATCATGTAAGTTATTCTATTATTTTTAAAATTAGGGCGATTTCTAATACATTAAAGCTTTTATAGTTCCATTTCTGTTGTTACTAAGCTTATGTTGACTAGAAGAACGATATTTTCCACATTTTTTCTCAGGATGACACGTATAAAATTAAGAAGTATAAGAACAAAAAAATGCATAAAACATTTCTACATCAGTGATGTTTGGAGGCTTTGAATTCCGTAAATCTTAAGCAATTCTCTTAATACAAGATTTCAGTTTCCAAATCCAATCACAGTAGGTTTTTAATAGTGAAAATATCGTAGGATGTTTTATATTTTATTGTTGCCAACTATTTTTTAAATGTAAGATATTTCTTTCTTATAAAGAATACGTTCATGTCGAAATTGTAAACACAATTGTTACTAGTAAATAACATTTCACCATTTCGAGGTTCATAACGACAAGAAGCTTATTCATGTTCAACACTGTTGACATGATGTACAAAAAGAGTCTCAAAATTTTATTATTTTAGTAGCAGTTTTATGTTTTTTAATTAAAAAAATACCTGGGTAACAAAAAGGGAGGGGGAAAACGAATCTTCACGCTCAAATTTAAAAAATTAAAATAATTTTTTTTTGTTTAATATATAATTTTTGTAAGTTTCATCGCGTTCTCTAGACATTTATCTTCGTCTGGCGACTAAATTATTTGTTGGAAATTTAATGTACACTATTTCGGCACAGGAATGTTTGTTTTAAAAATGCATTGTTTTCAAGTTGTAGGCGAAAAACTGAAAAAAGTAATGATAAGCAAAAAACTCATTTAACGTGATTTGCTTTTTTTGTCACCTAATAACAGTACTAGAAGAAAAATGTGCATTTGATGCCCGGAAGGAAGTGTTGGCTATCATTTTTTATTTTTTTCGATGAAGATTTCAAATATTTTATAACAACAACATGGTTTTTATAAATAAAAAAATTAGTGGTAAAACCAAGTCCATGACTTAGTACTGAAAAAGCTTCCAACTTACCCTAGTTCCTGAAAATTCATTCGACCGTCACAGGTAGACCAGTCTGGAACTAATTCTTAAGGAAGTGTTGAGATTAATGGTAAAATTATCCCTTTATCTGAGGATCTGTCAAGTTTAAGTAGTGCTTAAATATTGAATGTAATATGTAGTGCCCTCACAGCGTTCAAACATTGAATTTCACTCATTTCATTCAACCTATTGATTTTTTCTTTTAAATTACAATTTTCATTTTTCCATTTCCATTTTTGTGCATTTATGTATTAGACATATATAAAGAGAATAAAATATACAGAAACTAAAAATGGAAAATACAAATGAAGTATAATATGCAAATACTTACAAAGGAACGAAATCTAAAAATAATACGGAACTGTACTTAAAAGTAATGAAAAATAAATCAAATTATAAACAGTATATTATATAATATGAAAAAAATTGCAAATATACCATGTATTGCTGTAATTCCTGCGATTCACTCTCATTAGAGTTCAATGAGTGGAAATCTTCCAAATTTTCTACAGGAATGGATAGCGCCATTGTCTCCATTAAATAAGATGCACATAATTGCCATGAAGAGATTTATAGCGTTTTCCTTACTTTATATACTCTGCCATTAAATTTCTCAATGAATGACTTTCTTAATGCTAACTGTTTCTTCTCAAATCTGCAATTTCAAACTAAACCATCACTAGAAACAAAAACACATTACATTATTCATAAAAGGTCATAAAAATTAATCTATAAATTTGTGAGATTTCATAACTAACTTCTGAAGAAAATTTATTTGTATGAGTATAATTGTTTCTTGTGCCATCAATCTGAGTAGTATTAATTTGCGATTGCGAAATCTAGTAGACTAGAACTTCTAGGAAAGTAGTTAACATCAATATGTTCATCAGGCTTAGAATGTGAAATATGTAACGTATTTTCATGCAAATTTGTTCAAAAAAGTTCTTTTTTTACTAATGAGATTTGAATTCCATATATATTAATCATGCTACAATTAGGTACTTTGATTTCTTTTCGTAAATTTATTAAAATGGTAAAGATTATAATAAGAAATATGTAATACCATTTGTTTGTGAACTACCTTCATATGTAGTTCTTTCACTCTCCGAATATTTATGTCAATAATTAGGCAACTGTTCGGAAACGTAACTCCTTGTTTGCACGTCCGACTTACGGTAATCTTGTAATGTACTGCTTATCTCCGAAGAAATACGTAATTTATATGGTTATACAGAACAACTAACAAATACGGTTTATTTTGTATACAATAGGTGAAAATGATCACCATTATTCTTTATAATTTGTTGCATCTCGCGCTGTAATGCATTACTATTATTCCAATAACTGACGGCATGCTTTCTTGCACTCAGTATATTCCACTCGGGTTTTTTTATTTTTCGTACCAACACTTTGGCTTTCATGGCTGGTGGCCACTGGAAAGTGGGGCAAAGGTCCTTATGGATCATTACCAGGTCGCCTACTTTGACATCAGTTTGCTGGTAATGCCATTTGTTTCTTAAATGCAAAGTATTTAGGTATTCCCCCGTCCATCTGCTCCAAAACTCATACCTCATGCTCTCTATTTGCTCGTGATGATTCTTTAAAGTGCTGCCAAGAGGCGCTTTATTGAGGTATGGGAGGGCCGTTATAGGAGAACCAATCAAAAAATGGCCCGGGGTAAGAGGAAGGAGATCTCCAGGATCGTTTGAGATGGGGCTCAATGGTCTGCTGTTAAGAATCCCCTCTATGTCAGTTATAAAAGTGGTCAGGTTTTCTAAAGTTAGTCTTTTCGATTTAAGTGTACGATTAAAGTGTATTTTAACAGATCGCACAAAGCGCTCCCAATTGCCACCGAAGTGTGGGGCGTAGGGAGGGATAAATTTCCAATTAATATTTTGTGTAAGACAAAATTGATTGATTTGATTTCTGACAAATGCTTTATCTAGGCGCTTTTTGGCCATCATATAAGTGGAGGCGTTATCTGAATAGATAACCGTAGGTATGCCGCGTCTGGCGACGAAGCGTTTCAACGCCCCTAGAAATGTACTGAGCCCTTGGTCTGACACGACTTCCAAGTGAACGGCACGTGTAACCAAACAAATGAAGACAATGATGTACGCTTTATCAAGATCGGTTTTGTCTACGAGATGTTTGTTACGTCTTATTTTGACGGGGCCGAAGTAATCGGTTCCGGTGTGGGTAAATGGCTTTGCAGGTTGTAACCGTTCAATTGGTAAAGTTGCCATTTTTTGTTTCATGGGGTTTTTGAAATTTCTAATACAATTGACGCAGGTGCGTGTGACACTGCGGATGGTTCTTAAACCATGTATGGGCCAAAATTTCATACGAAGATGATACAATAGTGATTGGTTCGGTAGATGAAGGTATTTTAAATGTAAAGACATAATTAACATTTTAGTGATTGCGTGCGTTTGATGTAAAATAATGGGATGTGTCTGGTCCCAAGACACCGGAGCTAACGCAATTCTGCTGCCTACTCGAATTAATCCGTCATCATGCAAAAATGGTGAAAGTTTGAAGATCTTGCTAGAAGAATTAATTGAATGATTATTTTGAAAGTCTCGTAATTCTTCTTTAAAAGACGTGAATTGCATATATCTTAGAAAAAGTATTTCCGCCTGCTGGAGATCCTTGATATTTAAGTAGGTGTCGGTAGGTATACGACTACATTTATTGGCAAATCTTAATACATATGCAAGTATTCTAATTAATTTAGAATAGCTATTTGATCGTGACATGAGCGTAGCAAAGAAGTCATCACTGCACTTTATTTCCTTAGTTTGTTCGTCTTTGGAAACTGTAATAGTGGACGCGAATGGTTGTGGAAATTGAGGCCACTGTGTATGATGCAAAGTGATGAATTCCGGTCCGTTCCACCACAGTCGTGAGTTAATTAAGTCGCTAGGTGTGATGTCACGAGTCATGATGTCGGCCGGGTTTAGCTCTGTGGGCACGTACTGCCACTGATCAACAGAGGTAATTCGCAGTATTGATTTTACGCGATTTGACACGAAAACATCTTTCAAGGGCTTACTTGAGTGCAGCCAATGAATAACAATCATGGAGTCGGTCCAGAATTTAATCTCGCTAGGTTTGATTTCATCAATTGCATGGCAAATTTTAACAGCTAAATTACTAGCGAGCAAGGCGGCAGATAATTCGAGTTTCGGTATTGTTAATTTGTTGGGATGCGCAATTCGAGTCTTAGAAGTTAAGAGGTTCGAACATTCGCTACCAACTACATACGCTGCTGCTCCATAGCCACGGAGTGCAGCGTCAGCAAAAATGTGTAAAGTGTAGTGATCTCGTGTGTTGAATACGAAACGAGGGATTGTGAGTCCGGTGAGTAAGTTAAGACTATTATAAAAGTTGTTCCAGTCAATGGTGAAGGCTTCATCTAATTTGATGTCCCAGTCATATTTATTTAACCATAATAATTGTAAATAGGTTTTCGCAGTGAGTATGACAGGAGATAGTAACCCGAGAGGGTCGAACAACGAGCAAATCTTACTGGCCACGGATCTCTTCGTCCATGTGTCTTGTTTTAAGTTTTGGATTCTAAATTGGAACGAATCATCAACCACATTCCAATAGATACCTAGCACTTTTAAATCTTGGTTAGAATTTAAGTGAAAATCAATTTCCGTCGACTTTTCCTGTTCTGATAAACTGGAGATAATTGTTTTGGAGTTGCTCGCCCACTTCCTTATCGGAAAACAGCCCTTCGCGAGGAGTTCTGTTATCTGATATCTCAGCTGATAAGCCTCGGCAACGGTGTGTGCGCCGGTGCACAAGTCATCTACATAAATGCCTGTTCTTATGCGTGAAGAAGCGAGTGGGAATGACTGACCTTCGTCCTCGAGCAGCTGTAGAATTGTTCTACAAGATAAGAAGGCGCTTGGAGCGAGTCCGTATGTTACAGTATTGAGTTTAAATGTTTTAATTTTGTCTGTAGGTTCACGTCTCCATAGTATGCGTGTGAAATCTCGTTGATCTTTCGCTATCAGAATCTGCCTGTAAAATTTCTCAATGTCCGCTATTAGTGCTATAGGAAAAGTGCGAAATCTCATCATGACTTCATAGAGGTCATTTTGAACAGTTGGGCCGGTATGAAGTTGATCGTTTATTGAGAGAGTACCTGGCAATGAGGAGCTCCAATCAAAAACCACTCGTAACTTAGTGGTGGTACTAGACTGTTTCAACACGTAATGGTGCGGAATGTAGTTTGTATCGTGAGTATTTGTATTTGAATCGTTCGTGATTTCAGTCATGTAATTCGATTCTTGGTATGTCGCCATGAATTGCGAATACTCTTCCCTACATTCGGGATGATTATTTAATTTACGCTCGATTGAGTAAAGTCTTTTGAGCGCTGCATTTCTATTGTTTGCAAATATTGGTTTAGATTTAAAGGGCATACGGACTACGTATCTGCCATCATGATTGCGTACAGTGGTTTCAGAGTATAAACTCTCACAGAAATCTTCCGCTTCGGTTACATTTTGAGTGGCCTCATTATTTATGTGTTCTGTTTCCCAAAATCTGGAAATACTGTCGTTAAGAATCTGTTGTTCACAATGAATATGATTAACCCGAGGAGTTGTGTTAAAAGGTAATGAGGTGATAATTATATATCCTAATTTAGTTTCATGTAATCTGAGCTTTAAATTCGATTTGGTATTGATCTCGAAATTTCTATTTAACAACATATCCCAAAAGGGTTGTGACCCTAATAACACATCGATATTCCCTGGTTGATCAAAAGTTCTATCTGCCAACGGGCAGTTACTTGGTAATTCACCTTTGTTAATACGTATTTTAGCTGAGGGAATTTGTGAAGCTATTTCAGGAACTATTAGACACGAAACATTGAATGTGTAACCCTGATTTAGCGAATCATGAATGGTTAGATTAGTAGTAGAAAACACGTTGGACGTAGTCCCGCAAACTCCTTTTATTGAAACCGAAGTTTTCTTGGTTTTTAAATTTAATGTATCAACGATTTTCTGTGTTATTAGTGAGTGAGTCGAACCGCAATCCAACAGCGCTCGGCACTGTTTGCTTGCTTTCGCTCGAAATGTTTATTAATGCGGTGGCTAATGACGCGTGAGGAAGTTCTCTGGCCACGGCCGCCTTAACCATAACTTCCTGTGTTGTGCGCTCGTCACTGGGAGGAGGTTGCACGACTACCACAGGAGTGGGAGTATTTTCTTTCGTTCTATGCAGCAAAGTGTTGTGTTTCTTTCCACATAGTTTACACGAATTAAAAGACTGACAGTTTAAATTACTATGACTGTCTCGAAAACAGTTCAAACAAAGTCTCTTACTAACAACAAAATTATGCCGATCCTGAACATTAAGTTTGTTAAATGATGGACAGTGAAACAAATAGTGCGATTGATTGCACTTCGTACAAACTAGTCGTTTATTAAATGTTTGCGATTGGTGTACTTGTGCACTGAATTGTCGCTTGTTTCTAGTGATATTAGTACTTGCAAGTTGCTTAGTGATTTGTCTGACTGGATCGCGTATAGATGCCGTGAGCGCTTGCGCTTGTCTTTCCAAAAAATCTATAAGTCCATCGTAAGTAGGGAGCGAAGTTGTGTTGCAAGTTTCCTCATAGTGTTTGAGGGTAGCAGTATCTAATTTCGACGTGATGTGAAACACCAGAATGGTGTCCCACGATGCGACGTCGATATTTAAAGATTTCAGCGAACGGATTGAGTTTTGAAAATGATCGATCAATGATCTGAGCTCGTGAGGCGATTCCCTTTGAATTTTCTGATATTCAACGAATGAACGAATGGCAATGTGAGCCATTACTCTTGGATTACAGTATCGTTTCGCAAGGACGTTCCAAGCCACTTGGTAATTCTCGTTTACGAGTTCGAGTGAAGCAATTAAGTTGTGGGCTGGGTGCTCAATGTGAGTTTTTAAATATTGAAGCTTTTGTACATTTGTAAGTTCGTCGTGTTGATTTATGATCGATTCAAAGAGTTCTCTGAAGGAGACCCATTTTAGTATATCACCCGAAAACTTAGGCAAAATCATTCACGGTAGCTGCGAAGCGAACGACCTATTTACGAACGAAGTGTCATGTGAATCATTGTGGGTAGAACGTGGTGCGAGCGACTGACGAGTTATTCGTTTTAAAATGTCTCCTACACGTCCTATCAGCTTGTAGTAATTTCGTTCGAACTCAAGTCTTTCCTTGTCATTACAAATGCCCGTCGCAGTTTCCAACGAATCTTGGAACTTTTCATGGTCCTTATAGATATTGTCGAGCGTATTTTTTAACTTAGTCAGCGAGTCCGGTTTGTCTTCGTCCTCGCTATAATTGTCGACATGCGTCCGGCATCTTGTCAGTATAGATTTGGTAGTAGCAATTTGTCTTTTAAATAATTTTACGTCCTCCTCAGTCATTTTGAAACACAGGGAAATAACTATAGAAGGAAGAAATATAAGAATAAACTATCTCACCGATTGAAGAGATGAGTTGAGTTGTGGAGATGATGAAAGCTGTGAAATATACAAATCAATTAGTATAGAATTTGAATAACAGAAATGTGAACATCAATACAATCAAGGTGATCCTGGTCACGGCACCAAAAATACATATATTCTATGTTATAAACGAATAACCAGACGCTTATACAACATAGGATATAGGTAGGGGGTTGCTAGTATATTGCACCTAGCTAATGTGGTTAAGAGAGTATTAAGATTCTTTTATGGAAACACCTTGATTCAAATAACATTCACATTTATTGAATACATATATTTCTTACAATCTAGTGATACTGAATTACATATTTAATTAATACAGCAAAGGTGAATTTATCCGTTGTGAGCGGATAAAGCTCTGTGAAGCATTATTCAACAGAGTTATGATAACATTTAAACACATACGAAAAAGGAACACTTCATAGGAAGGTCCCGTTCCGACTTTACAATAAAACAGAATTACTAAATGTGATTTACCAAAAATGAAGTGCGACTAGAAAGCCTGCACAAAAAAACCTTGCCGTCTCACAAGTATTTGTGAGAACTGCCCCCCATTCATCCACAAGTTTACATCAAAAATTACCTGTCATTATTTGAGTGGTTACAGAATAACCAAAAGATACAGGATTTAAATTGAACCCTCTACAGAGGAGGGGATAAAAATAGCAATTGTACCCTCTACAGAGGAGGGGATAAATAGTTAAATTACAATTGTACGATACTCAAAGTATTCGCACAAAGGTTCCCGTGCATACGGGGAAGTACTTAGGAATCTTCTTTCCTTTCCTGTTGACCTCGTCGCTGCGGCAGTCAAGTGGCCTGATAAGCGGCGTAGATCCAGTTTTGTAGTGACGGACTCCAGATGCTCATGGCTGAGGTCTGCCTGTAGGTTGCCAACTTCTTCCGGCTGGTAACTCAAGTTCAACAGCAATGGTTATAGTGGACCGAATTGCTGAAACTTATAATATCAATATAATACTTGTACTGAATATGCTGTACATGTCGTACGTTTATACAATGAAATAACACAACACTTGAATGATCCCGTAATACGGTGATCATTGCCCAAAAAATCTTTATGCACTATACAGCGCATTAACACAACACTTGAAGACAACACTCATCCCTGCAATAGGGAGTCACGGCGAACTAACGACGTCGACGACATGCCTCATGACCGAGGCAGACTGGCGTTACGAGTGCGTAATGAGCGGCTGAAAACAGCCGTTTAAATACGCTGCGCAAAGACTGCCTATATTGAACACGTTGCTGATCGATGTTCAAAGGGCTTAGATAATGTTCCATGGAACTTCTAGAAGAGTAGATTCTAGAAGCTTCTATCACAGAGTTCATATAATAGAGTAATATCGATATATCGATGGGTTTAAATGCATCGACTTACATAATCGATATGTTTTACCACTCGATTGGCGGTTGCTTGAAACATTAATACATAGAAAAATATAAATAACAAGAATATACACAAATAGTTATTAACAATTAAATAATTATTAATAATGATGTCTTACAAACACTTTGGTTTATAACACAAGGAACGATATCAAAACGGNCGTGATGTTGGTAAGCATTTGAAAATGGCGTGTCAAGAGAAGGTTGACATGTGTCCATCGGTTGGGTAAACGCTTCAAAATCACAATAAATAACGAGAGGCATACGTTGCTGACGACAATAATTTGTAAATCACATCTCTTCCTTGAGGAAAAAGGATACGTGTTTTGTGACAGAGATGACTATCGAATAAAGCTTTCTTTTAGAAAATACGAAAACATGTGTTGCAATGAAAAGTGCGATGTCGATTTTTTGAAAGTTAAGTACTCTGTGTTCGACTTATATCCTTTATCCTACAATAATGACCTCCTCGTCGTTTTAGGGTGACATTCAGATTGCGTCCAAAGAGATCAATGACGATTGAGGATCTGTTGCATACTCATCCTCCCACAAGTGGATGTGTCTATTATGACGACGTGTGATCAGCCCTTGTATCAGTATCTAAAACAGGCCACAGACGGACTCTGTGGATTGGATGTGTTTTCGCAGNAGGATCTGTTGCATACTCATCCTCCCACAAGTGGATGTGTCTATTATGACGACGTGTGATCAGCCCTTGTATCAGTATCTAAAACAGGTCACAGACGGACTCTGTGGATTGGATGTGTTTTCGCACCATGAGGAGGTGATTCCACCAGCGCAAGCCATCCCCCAGAGTGTCCTCGTGTGTAATGATATCGCGACGCAGCAACAAGATCATATTAAAGACTACTTTGCTGCGGGACTCCACAGAGACAAAGATGTTCTGTACTTGTGTCAAACGTACACGAAAATTGCAAAACAACTCATCCGTGATAATGCCAACCTGATCATTGCTTTTCGACAAGACGATAACAATCTCGATTTCATTTACAGAGAGCACGTCGGCACAGAATTTTCCTCGTTTCGTGATTTTAAACGGTTGTGCGCCGAGGTTTGGTGTCAACCCTACACATGTCTCATCATCGATAAAACACGAACCACGCAAGACGGGCGCTATCGCAGGGGATTCGATCGCTTTCTCTTATATAAAGCTTGATGTGGGGATTCCCCGCGACATTGTTGTGACATCATGAGCTGTGTGAAGAGATATGAAACGACGCTTTCCATGCGTCAAGCAGTACGCAAGAGTGGGCGTGNGCAAGACGGGCGCTATCGCAGGGGATTCGATCGCTTTCTCTTATATAAAGCTTGATGTGGGGATTCCCCGCGACATTGTTGTGACATCTTGAGCTGTGTGACGAGATATGAAACGACGCTTTCCATGCGTCAAGCAGTGAGTTTGGTGGATTGATCAATCGTGGTATCAATGCACTCCCCTTTGAACACCATATTCCTGGCTATCAATTTTGTGGACCGGGAACGCGATTAATGCATCGTTTAGCACGAGGGAATCGAGGTGTGAACGCTCTCGATCATGCGTGTCGCGTTCACGATATCGCCTATCATCATAACAATGGTGGCGTAGAACGGCAAAAGGCGGCCGAGGAGCTCGCGAGACGTGCGTGGGAACGTGTCAAGGCCAACGATGCGAGTCTCGGGGAACGTGTTGGAGCAATAGGTGTGACCGCAATCATGAAAGCGAAAGCAAAATTAGGAGGGGGGCAGAAGAGAGTGATTGTAAAGAAGAAGAAGAAGAAGAAGAAGAGACGTGGAGGGTATCTGGTTCCTGGTGCTACGTGGAAAGCCTTGATTCGCGATAAACAAGACATTCACAAAAAACTCGATGATGCCATCAAGCCGAAACAATCGCAAAAAAACAACAAAAAACAGAACCATCTGTTTTCCTCCCCAATTCCCCTGCCTCCCGCCTACAAGAGGACATTGCACGTATACGTGATATCATTCATATGAAAGAGAATGCTCTCCAGACGATGGAATCGGATCGTAGTAGAATGTTGGATATCTATTTGAAAGAGCCCGTGAAAAAAGCGATGGACATGAGGAGGAGGAGAGAAAAAGACAAAGAAGAAGATGAACGTGATCCAGATGTCACGCTTTCCTCCAAATCCCCTCTACAACAAAAACCAGCATCCATGATGGAGCGTTTCTTGAAAAACGAGGAGGAAGAAGAAGAAGAGGGTGGTGGTGGTGGTGGAGAGGAGACGATTGATCTTATTTCTAGTAACTCCCCGTTCTATGTTGCATGGTGGAATCTGATACAAGGTGAAACAGATGCGACCTACGGTCCCTATATTGTGGATGGTGAGATGTATCTGGGAAATGCATGTATGCATCTCAATGAAGATGGAACAT
>NNCF01133359.1:347492-357830 GCA_002313205.1 Laupala kohalensis | reverse complement strand
TAAACTCCTAGATATCATAATAACAGTAGCAACAATAGATTGCATGAATTATCTTCCTCATTAAACTCTTTGCCATAGTCTTTATTAAAAGATATAAAAAGAAGCGCTCACACTTTTTTTTTAGTAAAAACTTTTCGCTGTATTTCAAAAACGGTGCGACGTATAGGAATGCGGTTTAGCAATCTGCACGCAGAATTAACTGACCAATCAAAATGCTTCTATTCATATTTAGAAACCGGAAGTGGAGCGCGGTGTGTAAATGAAGACGGAATGCGATGTCCAGGAATAGACTTCAATTCCCAACGCATTCAAAGTCAAATCTCAAGTTTGGTTTCGATGCATCAATTTGTTCGTGAGTTATCGGGGGAACAAAATTTTTAACATGTATACACACACTCACATACGACATTTGACATCTCCAAAATTTGAAAATAGATTCTCCTGGAGCCAATTCGCAAAGATCCGAAGAGACCTCAAAAATTTTTTTTCGGACGACAAAAATTCTTTCCTGACACTGTGTAATTGGAAATAAAAAAAGTCATTAATTAAAAACTGCACACAAGTTTTTAAGTTATTTTTGAACACATACAATAAAAGAAAAAAAAATCAATAGAATAAAATTTATTTTCTACGTTTATGATTAATTTGCGTGAATAAAATAAACAACCTCCCAGGACAAAAGTGAATTGTGTCCGTGCATTTTGTGTGTGTGTGTATTTTTTTTCACATAATGTACGTTCCTTACTTTTCAAAACTGTCTACTGCATCAAATTCACTTTTGCAATGGTAATATGATTTGGCAATGGCGAAATTTGTAATATCAAATTCACTGTGAGAAAGACCATAACACTTTTCTAGTCTTCACGATTAATAAGCAACTGACTGGTTGTGTATTCATATAATCGCTTGTGGATTCAATTGTGTTCGGGCATACTCGGTTGGAGAACCGATTGCAATGCTGACTCGGACAGCAAGTTTTTTCGCAATACCCCTGAAAAAAGTTTGACTTCAAAAAATAAATTGAAGAAAGCGGTCGATACGCAAAGTGGACGCAATATGTATATGAGGAAAGAAGGATTTTGAAATTTTGAGAACCTATACGATGTCGGCTTGTAGGTTTGATCATATTCTCCTTTGACCTTATATGAACAAGGCTTTCTTCTATTTACCAACAGAGCCTTTTTTTGTCAACTGCACATTGATACGTTTTTCTTTTTTAATCGTTATCTCACGGTGTCAAATCCAAGAATATTATCATCATGTATGGATTCAAAATTAAGAATAAAGATCTCAATTTTTTATTCCTCTGAATTGATAAGGCACAACAAAATAGAAAAAAAGTAGTCAAAATGTATGTTTTATGTATATTATGTTATTGTCATATTTATCAATAGGGAAAAAGGAATTTGTTAATTCATACCAACGTTTCGACCATTAACTTTGGTCATCATCAGGGCTAAATTAACAACTTAATAATACACCTAACTGTCACTGACAGTGTAAACATGTGGTATTCGTAGTAGGTAGTGGTTCAAGTTGATTTGTGTACAATTTTCGAGTTTGGAATGGGTAGATGATTTTTTAAGTATACTTAGCCCTGATGATAACAAAAATTACAGGTCGAAACATCGGCATGATTTAAAAAATTCTTTTTTGTTATATTCGGCCTAAAAGCAAAAAAAAAAATATCTCTAATGTTTATATATTGTTGAAATCTGGTTACATAATAGAGTTTAAACTATTAAAAATTCATATATATTTGTGCTTTCTGTAATAAATTCAAATAATCGAATATTATGTTTCAGTGTGATATGGCAATTCTTATTCTACTGACGGAGATAAGTAAATTACCATTCTAGACATTTACACGACTACATCACTAAAAAATAATTTAAACTTGCATAACCATTTGTCAGTGTCACGGAAGTGACTTTCGAACTGTCAGGAACAATATAACCAACGCCCTTCATGTTCAAAGTCAAGGTCAACACACCGGAAGAGGGCGTAGAAACTTCTGGGTATTAAAATAATAAATGACGCTGATATTCCATGAGAGGTTCTGACAAGACGAAAAATGTTTGCCAAGCGTTGGTGTGCGTTTTACGGCCGACTTGGATTCCCAATGGCCAGGAAATTAAATTTTCTCCTGAAAGATGCTTTAAAAAATTAACTCCTGGAACACCCACGCCGTTGAATTATGAACGTGTAATGTCGTGTCGGCAACGAGGATATGAAGCGTGGGAAAGAGTTGGTACTAACCGCTGCTGAAGTTTGCGATACCAAACTTAATTACTTCTTGTTTCACTATTATTTACCGAAGTTAATACTTGCATTGGAATACATGCGTTCTTTTGACGGAGAAAGATATTTTTTCCTCAAAATACTACCAGCGTTCTCAAATTAATTGATTCACAATTGTTTATTTTTTGTTTAATATTGGATACGGGTAATTACTTTTTGTATAAATTTAAACAACGTTAGTATTCCAAATACATTCATACAAAAAAATCCTTTGCTTTCATACTTGATCCTTTAATCGAAAACTCTCCAATCATGTAACATTCTTGGTCAATCATTCTTATATGGAATTATTTTGATCGTTGGAACAGTCGTATGCCCCAGACAAGTTTGCAATCTTTGTTCCGTACATTTAGTGTAGTAACAGTGGGACTATTTTAAAGTAAATACAAAAATATTTTTTTAGAACTATTTTGACGTAATTAATTTGCTTATACTTACACAACTCTTCGTTTCACAAGGAAACGTATGAAACCATAATACATTTTTCTACACAACAAAAAGCAGGGAGATATTTTTTTTTCTAATTAAACAATAATGTTGTAAAACTTGGAACTGAATTTTCTTGTCAATATGAGTTAAAATACGAACGAAGAAGGTTGAGCTGAATTGACAAGAATGAAAGAAAACAACATAAAATGTACCGTTTGAAGTCTTTGGTTTCCGTTGCTATATTTTCTATGAGAAATGATGTCAAGGAGCTAAGCGTTACCAGTGTTTTGAATCCTGTTCGTTAAAACGTAATGATATACCGCCGGGCGGGAAAGAAAGCATACATAGCGTGTATGGTTCCGCGGTCAAAGAAAAAAACATTCTCGTTTTAGCTCTTGAGGATGGATGATAAAGTACTTGAGACGGGTGCTGTATTACACTTAAAGGAGAACACGTTAACTATCTAGCCCTTTCACCATTCACATTTTTTAAAAACGTAATAAAAATATCCCCTCAGAAAGAATTGGTTTAATCGTTTTGTTGGGATATGAAAGGAAAGGCCATGGTTGAAAAAAACCAAATGTATATTTTATTTTATTAATTTGAATCAAAGTTAATTTGTCTTAAAAACTCTAGTCGTTCTGCTTTACAATTAGTTTTGCTGGTTTCTAAAAATTAAGTTGATCGAAGAGGGTGTAGATTTAATATAAAAAACAATAATACATTTTTTTTCCCGAATATCGGGTTCCAGATCCTAATTTCAATTTGTTTTCAATTTCAATTATTTTATTTAACAAAAGATAATACATTCATACTTACATAGAAGTACATTATGTCTTGTTACCAATCAGTTATAATCATCTGGTTTGCAACTTCGTCATTACAAGGCATCATATGTTGTAATCTGTTTCTGCGTCTTTGATCCAGCGATTTTGTTCCGTCCCTCTTCTACTCTTTATCTCTCATCATTTCCTTTCTTAATTACGTTTCGAATTTCTACTAGTTTTGTAACAATCTCTAAATATGTGATAAAAACTCTTATTCTTCAAATATTCACTCTTTGTTGCCACTATCAGTTTGCCTTCTCTCTTAAGATTGTCTATAAACTGCGCTCTTTCTCCTCCATAAAATTGACACTCCCATAGCAAATGTTCTGTTGTCTCTTCTCCAATATTACACAAGAAAGTTGGATCATCTATAATACATCTCTTCTGCAGATATTTATTTAAATTTCCATATTATGTTTAAAAAAATCTATTGTTGGACTGTTCAAATAAAACCATGTTTTATTCTTTTCTCTGAAATTAACTCTAGTATGTAACTATATGTCAGTCACCCTTTTCATGACTTGTCCCAACGATTTCACCAACCAATTGGCAGCTGTTTTACTAGTCTTTCCTGCTATCAGTATAAAGACGTTACCGAAACCTAAAAATTAAAATGCGAGTTTGTTAACAAAGAAATAATAATCCGCTCCCCCATGGCAACCCCCGCAGCATCAAAATTCCCTTCCCAACTACCGTTTCCACCCCCACCCCCCACACACACACCTACGCATCGCCAAACGCCGACCAGTGTTTACTATGTAAATGTCTGTGAAGCGTAACTAAGCGGCAAGCGAGAGCAAGAAGCCTCAGGGCGATGAGCGCGTGTTTTTCGTCTCCCTCTTGGCCCACCCTGCCGTCCCTAGGGCTACGTGCGCGAAACTCTACCTGGATACGCGCAACAGCGACTGGATATGTTATGACGAAAACACATTCGTNATATGTTATGACGAAAACACGTTCGTTTTTTAATACGCAGGAAGTATCTGCTTGTTTTGTGCCAGTGTTGCGAGGGGGTTGTGTGTTTGGGGTGTATTATTTTGAAAGTAAATATTAATAACTTTTGTCCGATGCCGATGAAATTCTTGTTATTCTTAGAGGTAAGGGTTGGGAATTAATGTTACATCATTTCGTGTTTTTTAAGAGTTCAATCGTACAATTTGTTTTATGCCGAAAGTTTATGTATATTGAGAGTAATAATTACCTCCCCACGTGTAAAATATTAATGAATAACATCAAGTTTCATGAACGCGTCTGTGTGCCCATCAGCTGAAACGGCCTGCCCTCTCAGAGAGCAGCGACGTCGTCGTCCCCCCATCTACTGGTCGAAGCAGCCGGTGTGCGGACGGACAGCAAAAGGGAGAAGAATCACGAGAGAAGCACGGCACTCTCCGAGAAGGAGGGCAGTCTCCGAAGCAGTATCAGTCAAGCCAGGCTACGAGAGCGACAGTAGTGGTCGCGAGACACGTCACTTCGAGAGCGACTGCAGTGATCGCCAGAGCGGTGGCGATCTTAGATGATCACGAGGAACGAGCAGTACGAGGCCATACCATGGGGACGGGCGGAGCGCCGTCATAACGCGCGGCAGCCCGAGGTCATGAGTTGGTAACGCTAGACGCCGCTGCACCGCGTCACGCCAACCACGTAGAGTCTCTACTCTGTCACGCATACTGTACTTGTGGGTTGTAGACGCCAAATTTCTGTGTTCTGTTCTACAGAATGTTGTTCTTTTTGTTACGAATGCTTTGAATCTTCCCTCCAGCAACTAGCCAACATGATCAGCTGTTTCCTTTATATTATGAGATCTAGGTAGGAAGGTTTGAAGACCCGGCTAGCGGCTCTAGAATTGCGGCCCCGGGAGTCATTCGTGCTCCCTGAGAATCATCTTTCCACGTGTTCAACTCCAATAGTTTTGCATGTGTAGTTGCGACAAAAGACACATCTACAATATATAAAGCAGACTTTTGTTGTCCCAAAATTAAGAACAGAAAATGTTAATTTGTGTACATATATTCGTAGAACAGAGTAATATTCACTTGTAACGAATTACGAGTTAAATTGTATTATCCGAAAGTGTATATTCATACGTAAAATACAACCATCCAAGTGAATGCATCTCCAGAAATTGAATTCCCTTCTAGCTTGTACTATTTGTAAACGTTTTTATGTAGGAGAAACCACTACATCTCTCAATATCAGGATGAACAATCACAAAGTTTCTTGTGAAAAATCTATCTTTCCAGCCCCATCCCACGCTAAATTACTCAATAATATGTTTAATGAATGCTTTAGTATTCCGATTTTGGATATTATCCCCAAACATTTCCAATCCATAGATGAAGAGACAATGAATAAGGTTTCATCTTGTCCCTAGGAGCTTCAACATACCCCGGTTAAAATAGATTACAGTAAATTCTTCTATATTCTTCAAAAATTAAAATTTCCCTACTACTTTTCTTTCCTTCCTTATACCGGTCGGTCAACGAAGACTCGCTTTATTTTCTACGTGACTCACAAAGGCGAAAGTCAAAAGAGTTTCTTCAACTACGCAAATTTCTTTTGGGTGCTTTTTTTTTGTATTTTTTCATTATTATTTTAATTTAGAGAGTACAGTTGCGTCGCATTTCTTTCCAGATGAGCGGGAGAGCGTGGGTTAAAACCCTGTTCCGTCGCATTAGGTGAGGTTTTCAGCTGGGGTTTCCCTCACCTACTCCAGACAAATGTCGGTTCGGTACCGTAAGTTCCCCGGCAATCTAACATCTCTCCTTTTCAATTCCCTCTCCCAAGTCCAAAGGTTAGGTGAAAGAGCAGGCCTCACGACCTGAACCTCGCCAAAAGGCATATTATATATAAAGAATTTATAGAATAGAATTTCGAAGAATATAATATATTATTAAAAGAGTGAGGTCGTTTATGAAAATTTTCGGATCTCAGTCTATGGAAACTATGTTTTCTAAATGTAATCTTCCTCAGTTTAAGATATTTCGAAAAAAAATCACTTTATTGCAATTTTTTATCATCGGAATTTCGAAAAATCTATTATTTGAGTGCTTCTACAATAACCAAGCAACATCGTGTATTCTTTTTTGTTTCTTTCTGCTCGAAAGTATGGGACAACCCATGAGAACAACTCTTAACAAAGATGACTTCAACTTTTAGTTCTAATAACTTTTCTCTACTATCTTTTCCGTTCCCATTAATAAAATCTTCTAATTACTCATTCATGCCTATAAACTAAGTTCTGATAACAGACGACGGATATATTGCAGAGTATTTTCTTTGTAAAACCAAGCGATCTCAAAAGTTTTGGAACCTTCCAGAATTCCTAAGATGCAAAACAACTGCTTTAAAATTAAGTATTTGGTTGTAACATCACACCTCAAACCCTGATGCAGTGTTAATTTTTCTTTGGTAGAAGCGGGATCCACATAAATACCAAAATCCCTATGGTAGTTTTTGTCGCTGCCACCAGCTCGGTTTCCCGAGCAACCAAACACACGTGTAATAACAATAAATAATGATTTATTACAAATTAACTAGAAATCTGAATTTACAACAGAGACAAACTCCCAAAATCATTAATACATCTAATAATCTGTTATTACACAAATAATGCTGTCAGAGAGCATTTTTTACACTTGGTTAAATATAGTTGAAGACAACTAAATTGTAAAATCCCTCAGGTTATCTGATCCTTCGAAAATATAAGTTGTTTTCCCCAACAACTAACTGATACTAGTTACGACCCTCGCACCTAGTAATGAGTTCATTAAGACTACCGCAGCAGCCTATCAAACATCTGGTCTCCGCGACCTAGACTTAGCTCAGTCACATGTCCGTGCTGACGGATCTCTACGTTCCTTTGTAAAGAATCTCTGAGGAGCTTCACTCCTCCCAATATATAATGTACCAGACATCACGTGATCAGCAAATAACCACACCTTCGTCACCACCGTGCAAACACTCTTTTTGTGTCACCCCTTTGGCTTCTAGGAACGCAGAGGCTGCGCCGTAGAGGACGAACCGCCATGAGCGTCACCTAGGCGCTTCGCAAACACCCTTTTCGTTGTTCTATATTCGGCACGTACTTCATTCTTTTCTTCGTAGAATTCGTCTTTTCATTAGGTACTCCTAAATTCCAGTGGGTCAACGTCGCTGGCTGCATTCTTCGAATACACTTGTACGTACTTTCCTTAAAAGTGAAAGGAGTTCGTTTAGACAATAACTCCACACGGGAAGGTTTAGGGAGAATCCCAAGCTCGTCACACGTCCGTCTTAGGGCTGACCGGTCACTTATTGTAAGATTCTTAAAAGCATCCGGCTTGGAAAATACAAAGAAATATTAATATTTCACAAATTGATGGCATGTCCTGACGCCGACGTTACATTGGTAAAGCAAGATTATGGATATCAAAAGGCCAACTTATATATCGTCATTCTATAAGAATCAATCATTAGAAACAGTTAATAGACGTCCGAATTTATTTGATTAGATATAATAAAGGCTTGGAACGAAATGCACAAAAAAAGTTCCACGTCCTAATTTGTCCAAAATTATGCACTGAAAATCCAATTAAACGCACTAAAAAATTTGAAATATGCAGTTTTAAATCAAGTTGCGTATCTATAATTATCTATAATTACGCAGAAATGGCAAGAGTAAATTGGGTTAGTTAAATAATATCAGAACTTGATCATACAGAATAAGCCATACTTTCATCATAAACATAGAGTTCAAAAAAATCTCTAAAAGTGTACATTTATTAATAAATCACTAAAAAATATGCATCATATGTTAAACTGAGTATTGAATTACAAGGTGCGTAAATATTATTGTAGATAGTTTCTTAACAATTTTGCTCTTGTAGTAGATCAAATGACCATAAATCTTGGAATTCATTCAGCCCTAAGGAAGACAATAAATTGGTCGAAACGTTGGCTTATAAAATGTGAATTAGTTTAAGTTTGACCTTTCATCAAATACTTACTTTATATAATGGATTCATATGCAAACAAAAATATGCATTTATACGCACTATTATATTAAATTGAAATGGTACTACGAGGTTAAAACTGCTAGAAATCGATTCTTTAAAGCCATTCACAAAAAAAGCGAAATATGCAGAAACCGAGCTCTGGTTATAACATTACTATATGTTTCGAAATGATCATGCAGGTAACAGATTAAGTACACCTGACTGTTGCTAACCAGCGTGTTGCGCCGGCGCAGTTCTGCAAAATTAACATTCCCGCCTTGAAGATAAAGTATATTTTTCAGTAACCGGCTGAGAGCCGTGATGAAAACAGCGAAATCCAAGGTATCATTCCCTCGCAAAAGGATAGTTTAAACTTACGCCACCAGGGCGCGCCAGTGAACGGTATCAAGATTTTTAGCTTTCGAAGAAAATATTTCAGAATTCCTGCGTGAGAGAGCGCGGCGGTAGCTCGACCTTGACAGTCGAATAAGATGGTATTCATTTGTTTCATTTTTATTGTATATTTTTAGGGCTGCCTTTTTACGAGCAACGAGAATAAGATTAAAAAATACGTATTGTGTCGTATATAATTTGTTTTATGCTCATTTTTTCATATTGAAACTTTTATTTAACATTCACATTATAAATAGTGTGAATTATTTCTTGATTGAACTTATTATTGGCGAGGCAATTGAAATTCTTCACGACAATGAAATCTTGTTTTTTATAAGCTCCAATGAGATTAATTCTGCTTCAACAATACGTGTATTTTTTATTGAAGTGATCTTCTTTGCATTCACACTTGTGAAAACGCTGTTCCTAGGATCCTGCTTGCAGCTCACAACTTCAGGCTGATTGTACTCCGGCAGAATTTTGTGCTTTGTGTTAAACACTATACATTTTTTAGCGTGTGTATCTTACTTCATAACTGGCCTTACAGGTAGCGTTAAAGGCAACCTTAAATCCATCATTCAAAATTGCAATAGAAATACTTTTTAATTCATTTTAGTTAACGTTATGATGACCCAGATATTTCTCTATTGTATACTTTATTAGACATCAGAGTTCTTTTGATAATAATGTTCATTTTTCGTTGTTTATAAACTACTATTGTTCCTCAATTGCTATTGTATATATCCTCAATTGCTTAAGGCTAATACCGGGATGATCCGTAGTTTAATACCCCAGAGTAGAGTAATTTCATAGTCCTCCTCCTTCGTGATATAATTTATCTATATGTTTATGAATGTATTAATGTACGCATTGTAATTTGTGTACGAGTTGTTTTATGAACAAAATTTAACTGGAGATCATGCAGCTCTTCTACCGCGCTCTCAATGCGAGGAGCTGAAGCTGCTTCTGAGATATAACTGACGATAGCGCTCAACTGTTGGCGTTGGTGCGGGGAAACAGGAGAGCACCGCGGCGGAGTGCCTCGCCTTCGGAGCTTAGCCGCCAGGCGGCGCCATTGATCCGATGGGGAAAGGTGGAGGCGATAGCAAATGGAGGGATGATGGAGACAGCATCTCGACGCTGGAGGTGGAAACGATGTCGGTGCGGCTTTGGTGGAGGACGGAATACTGTTGATGGCACTAGAACAATCGTTCTGGGCGAAATTTTTTTATCGTGCAGATACTTTTGGCAGTACTAACGCAGGAAGAATTAAATCATTAAATTATATAAAATCGGCATAAAGAAACAGAGTAACATGTACGTATTGTGATTTCAACTTGGAAAATGTACCTCATCCACAATTTAAATTAAATAATTGTAATTATAATGGATTGTGTAATATATTGCGTTTTATG
>NNCF01133359.1:327215-347295 GCA_002313205.1 Laupala kohalensis | reverse complement strand
ACATGCTTTTATGAAAGCGAGTTCCTAATTATTGTTTACGCTATACTACTTCATCATCATAATTCATTATGTTGTGTTACAAACCAATAACAACAAAAATGAAGAAAACAGATGTATTTCTCAGTAGTTTCACGATCTTGGAGCGCTAATCTCACCTTAATAGTGGATGTTTTAGCGAAAATTTCATAAGAGGTTGTAATATATAAGAATAACTTCAATTTTCATTCAAGTAGTACATTTTATCGAAGGGAGTTTGTGTAGTTGTTGACGAACTTAAAGTATTTGATGAAATCATATGAAAAGGAAGGAGGAAAAGAATGAGAGAACATTTGGAATGCTGAAGATTAAAGGAGAAGTGTTGGAAATATTGATTAATCAAACGATAGATGAATGTTGAAGAGGTGAAGGGAGAGAGAGAGAATTGTGATAATTGTGGATGAGCAATGGAAATAGTATCTCTGGTCGATGTAAAGATTTGCAAATTTTGTGGACGACTAAATCAGGCAGGATGGAAAAATTAAGTACTGTCCATTTTTCTTCTTCTCTGAACTTACGGATCAACATACGTGGCTCTAGCATTAAAGTGAAAATATTACACGAAATATCAGTTGCGATCTAGAAGATTTACACCTTTCTCGTTCCCCTTGGGAACACTTAGCTGTCTGAGGAGTATTAATTATTTAGGTTTCGGATTCCTCTTCCAATATGTTCGACTAATGTAATTACAAACGAATTTGTAGATGAATCTCATAAAACTATCTGCACTGAACTGGAAAAATTTATGGATATATATTTAATGGTATTTTTTATCAATTATTTTAAATATCTAAATCAGGTGGGGGAGAAATATTGCTTGCACTCATCTTCATTTCTTCACACTCATCAAGATTCTTTGTTTTGTTACTGCATGAAATAATGCTAACAGATGCGAATAAATCGATTTTCCAAAAAAAAAATGTAGTTCAAAATTCTTCGTCATCTATCTTGCAACCTTAACACTGGACTTCACGCAATCAACAATTAATTCCTATTTATAGTTTGCTCAATACTTAGATCGATTTATAATTTAAAAAATGTCATGAGATAACATTATGCAGTGGAACCTCTTTAACTCGAAATCCTCTCTAAGATGAAGAGATTGGCCATTTCCTGCCGTTGAAGTACAAAAAACCCTACAACTCGAATTATTTAGACGCTATAACTCGAACTGAAAATGATTTCCCTATGATGTACTATCCATACATACGACGCTCAGTAACTCGAACTACAAATCTAGCGGACTCTATAACTCGAAAAAGCAATATGTAAACTTTGCGGCCTCTGTAAATCGAAATTGTTTTCCCAAGATTCTTTAACTCCAAGCAATAGTTTCGTTGTCGTCAAGAACCAATTCCAAGAAATGATTTCGTATTTTCATTAAAGAGTTAGTGATATCGAGGTCAATGTGTTTAGTGCCTTGTTTGCTACCGATAATACAACTGACAAAGAACGTGTTAATTCCTTGACTCTAAAGAAAATTACAGATTTATTTTCGTATGTGCATATTTCCAAGTTGTTCCTTTACCATAAAATAATCTTTATACATCTACATATGTACAATACAAATTTGGTAAAATACATCTCTATAAGTCAAATTTTTATTTTCTTGATAGCGTAAATAACATATGCCTCTATAAGTAGAAATTGTTAATGTTAAAAACTCTATCTCGAAGTCTTCTATAACCTTCTATAACCTTCTATAACTTATTAACTTTCCCTTGAAGTTCGAGTTAAAGAGGTTATACTGTAATACGTTTGAAGAACCAAAGAATTCGTATGTTAAAAATGTCTGCAGTGCACCCCAAAAACAGAGACTTTTGTGGTACTTTCGTTCAAAAAATTATTTATAAACATCCATATTAAAACAGTAGTGAAATAAAAAAGTACTGTAGAAAAAATGCAATGAAAGAGAATCTGGTGTCATATTTGTCACTCCCTAATGAAGGTCAAATGCAATCAGAATCATTATCTTATAAAGATTTCTACATTCACTAAAATACTTACTTTTTTTTGTTACTTCCCGCATTATTAATCACAAATGAAATACTTGAAACATAGATCAATTTTTTAATAATAATGGTAGTTCCTTATAGCTCACAAAAAAATTATCTATCTCATTTTCAAGTTACTTTAATACTCGTCCTCTTGCTGTCCAATATTCTTAATACTCAAGGTTCAATCGTATTAAAATAATTTATAATAAAATTTTCTAATCGAGCAATGGTTTGTCGTAAAAACTGACAGGTTTATTTAATATTTCACGAAGTAATACGTTTGAAGAAACCGTAGAATCACCCGAAACAGAGGCAAAAGCAAGCGCAGGATTTCCAAGAGCGTATCTTCGCTGCACAGAACAGAGACCCAATCTCCGACAGCCGCTGTCCGCCGCTATTGTGCGCTTCCGTCCGCCGTCGCCAATACTCGCCGGTTCTCCTTGGATTTGTCATCAACGCCATTTCCTTTGTTCCTGTCACGAGTGTCAGGAACCATTGCTTCTGTGACTCCTGTCACAGCCAGCTTCAAGGACCCGTTTCCCTCTTTTGCATCGGACACCTGCGTCTTAGCAGATCCTCTAATCCACCATAGGTCCCTCATCCTTCTCATGGACCACTCAGGGATTACTGCCCTTTATTGCTTTGTGGAGCAACTTGGTTCTTTCCAGCTGAACGAGGAGAATTCCGGCCCTTCGCTTGTGTTCGGTTTCGGGGATATTAAAAGAGAAGAATTGTACGGGATATCGTGGGGTTTTCCTTTGGGAAATAGGAGGATATAAAGGTGCGGTCGTGGAGAACTCGTCTCTTTGAATACATTCGAGGAAGGATCTACGAACTAAGGTAGGTCTAAATTGTATTAAATAATTGAAAATTGCTCTGGTATCCATTTACAATATTAAATAGATTGTTACGAAATATATTAATATTGACACATATTAACTACTTGAGAAAACGATATGTATCCCTAAATTATGTCTTGAGTATATCAGATAACAGAATTTATTTATTTATCGTTTTCTAGTCGTATTCTCTCACAAAACACTGTGAGACTGTGGGATTCACAACGCGTCACCATAACACTGTTTGCAGGCTGATAACTTTGGCGCAGACCTTCATGGTTTTCTTGGTCCATCTATGGCGAGAAGGAACGGGTCACGGACCGCGTTCATTTTTTTCTCTTTCGACATGAATGAGCCAAAAATCCCATCCAACAAATTTCCTACAATGCCCGCATTTCAACTGCTGAAAAAAATCGAGCAAAACGTATCCATAAAAAAATGTACCAATCAATATTTAGAATGACTTTGGGAGATGCAGTATTTAATGACAGGAATAATTTTTCACGTTTCCACTACTCTACCCAAATGTTTCCTTGTATCCTGAATGCACGTAAGAGAATACAGATGTAGGACTTTGTAGTTCACTATCTGAAATGTTATATAAAATCTTCGCTTCTCTCATAATATTCCTGCCTATGAAGCCACCTTACTTGGGAAGGCACATAGAGGGCAAAAGATCTGGACGTGTCTGTGGTGGATGTTCTCAAGATAATATATTTATCGGGCAACAGTTCAACAGTGAAGATAGAACTTCAGAACTACTACACCATTCAAAGATGGAGAGCCACACTTCTACATTACCAAATTTATATTAACAAAATTATTAAATATGTAGATTTAAGGTATATATACCACATCATAAAAATCCCCAAGGCTTATTGTGATCACGTTTGAGTACGAGGGGTCAGAAAAAAATACTTTCGTTAACAAAATATGTATAGTTGAGCCTCAAAGAACTTCGAAGAAATCCACAATTGCGTTTTCTGTCAAAATATATTATTCCAATTTTTGTATTCATAAAAATATCATTTTCATAACACGAAAATACTGTACTGTTTATACTTGTAGACGAGTTTGAAGCAAAGAAAATTCAGAATTCCTAACCGCTACATTAACGAAATACGAAAGCGTATGAATACTTCCATATGAATGAATAAGAAAGCCGCTTAAATGAATGCAGTTCATCATTCTAATTTCGTATCGCGCTATATAAGAAGATCATTTCCATATTTTGTTTTGGAAGCGTCAGCTGCATATCATAATCTCCCCAACGCATCGTAGCTTTGCTTCACGAGATTCTCCTAAGCGCAAGAAGGCAGACGAGAAAAGAGTGGAAGCGGGAGAGAGAGAAAATAGGACAGTCAGGTCATATCTCTCTAGATACTGCGTGAGGCGCTGCGCTCGCTCGCCAGTTTTCTGTTTCTTCAATTTTCATAAATCGCTCTCAACGACCCTATCGTGAAGGTGGAGGAAGAGAAGGACGGTGGCTAACGGTTGAACCGACGGAGCCCAACATGATGGTTGTGAGGATGAGAGGTGATACTTCTGGAATTAATGGAAGTGATAGAGTATTTTGTTTATTTAAAAATTGTAATATTGTAGACGACACTTCAACTAAGCAAATTTTAGAAGCATCTCTCACAAGCAAGTGTGTGCCTGTATCTGTTTGAAAGCGAAAATGTGTTTGTGTACGTATGTGAATATTCACAAATATGGGTCTCATTTATATTATGTATTTCGTAAATGTAATTTCTTTTTCGTTTCTTGTGCACTAATTTTCTAAGCAATTTATTCCTTTTGTGTATTTTATAGGTATTTGGGCGAAGATTTGTTCTTTTTATTGTATTATACATACTTTTATTATGTCTTCTCTTCCATCTTCCACCGAGCATTGCTTACTTGCAGATTGATAAATTATTATTATAATACATTTTTAGAATAAATACATCGACAACTATTGAGGTTGTTATGAAACGAATTGTTATAAAATAAATAAATCAACAAATAAATTATATTGATAACATGAAATAAACGAAAAATAAGCTACACATCAATAAACAAACGATTTGTTCATTGAATTTATGATAATCCACCTAATACTGGCCCAAATAATGGTTAAAACGTGGTCAATAATAATTAAAAATTGTCTCCTTGAAAGGTCGTCCATAATATTAAAATATTTTTAAGTCAGGAGACAAAAATGTAGTAACTATTTCATTTCTGGTTTTTATTTTAAATAACTAAGTATCATTATTATTATTTTTATTATTATTATTTTTATTATTATTCCAACTAGAAATATCTCAAGCTAGTTGAAACACCCGGCGGCAACTATGGGAGAAAATTTGTCTCTTTTCTAGTCGTTTCATAGAATTCACAAAGGTTGATAACATATCAATATTTTAATACTTTGACTAGGTTAATCTTTAATAAAATATTTTGTAAAATGGAAAAAATTACTAATATTGAAACTAAATGATTAAATACTTTAAGTGAAAATACTACACATTGCGAATTAAAACTTAATGCACATAACTAGAGAGACAGGTGCACTAAAATAATGGCTGAACCCGATTCATCTTCTACGTTAAATATAAAAATAGATGAACCTTTTCCACAAGAGTGCCTTGACGTTTGGTTTTATCTTACTCATCTTGCCTCTTCCACGATCCAGTTCAGCTTGCAAAATACACATAAGGCAAATAATGCAACCCAACTTAAAATCAATTTTTTTCTGTAAATACAATTTAAATCAAATTTACAACTCGATAGAAAGATTTAACATAATTTTATGTATAATATTATTTATAATTTTCATGCTTGTGACATTTTAAAAATCCTGTATGGCCGTTATTTAAAGTAGTGTATTACCACCCGTTGGATAAATAAGGTTTTGAACGCAAAAATACATTCGTAAGTATTATAAACCATATAAAACATAAAACACACGTACAGTACTGGAATTACAAATGAGCCGTCGAAAGCGAACTGCTAAGAGCGCGGGACTTACAAATATTTTTTCGACTGCCGATTTATAATTCCAGTACTGTACAAATTTGTTTGTTAGTACACAAGACGAATGCAACAAATCAAAGTTAAAAATATAAAACTTAACTCACGTAAGGTGACTTGCAACTTGTTATAATTATTTTTTAAGTGTCTTTTTTAGTTAAGCATCTTATTTGTTAAATAATAACCTCGTTATGTCTATTTTTACAAAAATAAGTTATGTCAAATAGGGATAGGCACATGTGTGTTAGTGGTAATATGACGGCACGTGCGTGTTTCTATGGGTGTATATTTAGAGTGCGTGAGCCGTCACGCAAGTTAAACGAATTAAAGTACGTTTATTTTAAATTGAGAGCGTTATTTTACAGTGGACATTAATTGCTGAATCTACCTTCTATCTGCAACTTCCGGTAATAACCATGTAAGTGTACTTTTGTTTTTTCAACTTATGACCGTTTAAAGTTTGCAAAACGTTTTCTATGTCAACCTTGGCTTTCATATAATGCGCTATCATAACAATTCATAGACAAGATGAAAAAATATGTTTTTACATAATGCCAGAATAAATTAATTATATAATACATAAAAATATGTTTTCCAAGTAACTAGCTAAAATTAATTAAGTTTTTTACAATGAAAAATGAAGGAAAAATATTTACCTTCGGTTCATCAAGTTTTGATTATTTTACTCTATTTTTTTAATTCTGAATTTTGTTCTCGTATATATGTAACTGACTTTTTAGAAAGCTTGTGATGGAGTTATCAGTATATTTCTATTAAACGTATTCTTAAGCTGCTATTACTGATTTTTTTAGACTGTACGTAAATTTCCACTACTAGATTTGAGAAGGAATTACATTTTTGAACCGTTTCGACTGATACGGATGAAACAAACTAACATATGTACATATCTCGTTTTTTTTCAAAACATGCAGATACCTGATTATTACACAATGTCGTCCTCTCACTCATCAGTATCTCTCGCAACTTGATCAACCCGTATGTGAAGAGTGTAGTTCTTCTTTGACAGTGCGTCACCTAGTAACTGACTGCAGAAAATACACCACAATACGGAGAAATATTGGTCTGGGTGCAGATTTACCAACAATTCTCGGAAATGAAAGGGATTATTATTGAATTTCAGAAGTATATTGGGGCTTCTTCCACAAGTTCTCTGGAGGGTTAACATAAACACTTTTCTTTCCTTTTATACTTTTTCCTTTGCTTGGAAAATTACAGTTTTTAGAATTTACTTCTTTTTTATTATAATGTATTGGGCAACTGTATTGAGTCCTTTCCTATTATCTTCGTGTTTAGATATTTGGTGAATTCAGGAGAGTTTGTTGCTGCGCATGATCGATGTATTACATGATCGATGTATTTTCCCCTGGTGTCCTTGATGACTCTGATGACCCTGATGTTTGCGTGCCCTAAAGCCCCAATTTTAAAAAAAAGTTAAGTTTGACTAAGAAAAGGTAGAATTTAGACTGGTTCAAAAAGTGAAAACAACTGGAAAGAAGAGTTATTTGATGATGAGAATTAGTAAATGCACTCCATAATAATTAGCTTTTGTTCCGAAAAACTTCAAGAAATTGACTCTCTCGAAAGGCATTCCATGGATGATAAGAAACTCCTCAATAACTGGACTTTACACACAATTCTCAGAAACACTCTCCCTCGGACACGTGCTATATTTTCCGGGAGGAAACACACAAATCCTTCATACTGTGAGAAAGCCGATGGATTTCAAATTGAAAGATACCGTTTTACGATAACTCCACCCCACAGTCGGACTGAAATAAAAAAAATAACTGTGAACGAAATCGTAAAGCAGAATAAGTAAACGACAGGAACATAAAAACGCAATAAAAGGGGAACGCGCTGTTACGAAACAGGAAAAAGGATGAGCAGTGGTGTCTCGCCGACTTCAACTCACGTAACATCAAAGACTTACACTCAGGGTAAGTGTGCTCCCCATCACAACCCGCGCTGAAAGTGTTGGAAAACTCACACAATTTGACACAGTCGCAATTCCACTCGACAAACGATTAGACACTACTAAATATGATCGAAATTAATACGCATTGTTAACAATGTCATTCAAGAGCAGCATTTTCAGAGTTAAAATTTAAAAACTCAAAGGTATTTATAAGACATATTATGAACAGTAGTAATGAATTATATGTGTGATTGATCATTTAGCTAATACTAAGTGAGTTGGCAATACTGGTCGTAATCGTCAAATCATACTTTCATCCAAATAGCGACGACCTNGTATAAGAGACAGCGTTCCCTCCATGCCATGCGTATTTATTTGAATGTCATTATGCAGTATTATTATTGACTGACTTGTATAAATATGTGAGTGTGCGTTTACAAACAGTCTTACAAAATATAGTATCAAAATTAAAGTCGCAACTTTATGGATGATACTTTTTAGAGTGTATAAGACTTAAGTCTGTATTTTGATGAGTGGAATTCATGTTCCTAAATAATTTTTGTTCTTCTGTAGTATTATCTAATTCAAATTCAGTTCCAGATTAGAGTTCAAATTAACTCCGATACATGATGAACGTATTCTGAATTATTAATTTTAATGACAGTATAAATTTTGTGAATGTATCGATTTGGTTCCGGAATTTTAGGTTTCAATGGGTTTGAATTTATTTTAAAGTCAATTCATTTTTTTTTTCATTCACTTTCCATCTTCCTATTAATATAACATATAAATCGTCAATCCTCGTAAATCGTCATCAATGATTCATCATCATTCGTCGTCATCCATCATAAACACCGACTTATTCATCATTATTATTCATCATTCATTATTCATTACTACTTGCAGACTTCTTAACCATGAACTACAACATACTGCCGTAGATATTTCACATGAGTTAATACAAATATGTTGAAACCTATTTACAATTGTGTAATCAGAGACGGTTGATAAAAGTAAGAAGAATAGCACAGAAAGAAAGGAGAAACGAATTCTAGAACAATTCTAATAATAGGAACATCGGGATTATTTGATGTAAATAATGCACTAACTTGTCATTAAGTCAATAATATTCTAAACATCTTTAGGTAGACGACGTCAATAAATTTTTTCCAGCTATTAGAAAATAATTACCAGCCATTAAGACTACAATTGTTATTGAATTAAATTATTACTAAAATTGATAGTTTAGTTGTCATTAATATTAAATATAAATAGAATTGTAAAAGAAACCGACGGACACTTGCGGGAAACAACAGGAGTCGCCTGACCGAATCTTATGGACATGTGACATATATGGATCAGAGAGAGGACAATTTGTAAAAAAATATTAAACGACTAGGGTTGACGCCATTAAACGAAAAAGTAAATTGCTGGAAAAAAAATGATATTTCGAGCTTTTTCACGTAGCAACTTAGAGCAAATAGGAACAAAGGCAGCGTTGCATGAAACAAACAAGGACAGCTAGCAAAAATTAGTTACGATGGAAGAAGCGACAAGTAGGCACGCTAAGATATAAAACGGTAAGAAGCGTAGCAAGGATTCAAGAGGAGAAAGAGAGACGGCGGAATGACAATGTTACAAACGGGGATGTTATAAATTGTTGTAGAATTAGTTTGATTGTGTACTGTTAAAATTATTGTGAATAAAGTAAATTGAAATAGTCAAAAATGCAATTACAAACTCTGAATGACAAATCATCAATCCTAAGTGTTTAAGGACAGTGGTCATCATTGACGTTTGACAGTGCAATGTTTAAAGAAATTAAGTATTCCAAGCTCAAGGAAAAATCAAACTATCTAAATATGAAACAAAAATTATCAGAAGAGCATCTTGAGATATGAAGCGATGTATAAGGTACTCTAGGTAAATAGCATCCATGCGACTTTAAATCTATTTCATTCTGTAAATTACGTTTAAAATCCACAATTCGAGAGTAAGATTAGACGTATTTATATGAATTGAAAAATATTAATTCTGAGGTGTAACAGTACAACATTCATGTCAGTAACACCATTTTAAAACCTTGTCTTGGGCGTTATTTTAAAAAAATATTGTCATGCGTTTGATAAAGAAGATTTTGGACGTAAAAGTACATTCGTGAGGATTATAAATCTTATATAACATAAAACTCACATACAAATTTATTTTCTAAAATACAAAAATTATTTAATAAACCCAAATTAACAGAAGTATCAAACTTCTTAACACACTTAACATAACTTGACACTTCGTTTATAATTGCTTTTATAACATTTATAATTTCCTTTTACAGTTCACCATTTTTTAAATAAGAATAATATCATATTGACTGTTTTTATGAAAAAAAAAAAAAAAAAGGAAAAGAATAGCTCACAGAGGTTCTGAGATCCTTGAGTCGCTGTGGGTGACTGGTAATATAGTGGTACGGCGACTTGCATTCGAGCTAGTGTGTTCCAATGGATGTATACTATGTGTCCGTGAGACGTGACGGTAGTGATACCTATAATAGTATGTGTAATAAATGCAGTGTGGGGACTTAAACTATCCCTCAATAGACCTCGATGGTGGCCAAGGAGTTCACGGAAGATGGAGCTCCACAATTTCGTGGCCTGTGTTATAGGAGGAGGAGATGCGGTCAGTATCTCGCTCCGACCGGTTTGACCATAGGATAGACCCGGTACTCATTTTACAGCAGGTTGAGTGAGCCTGGTAATCAGTCTGGATGTTGAGGTGTAATGAAAAATCCCCATTAAATTACCGGGGTTCAAACCCCGGTCAGCAACTCAGAGCTCTACCTTCTGAACCAGGCCGACCTCGGGCATTATTTAATGTTGTCGTTAATTCCCTTATTTTACGCATACATAAATATTCTTTGATGAAACCCGGCGATCTTTGTTTGTTGCGTGTGGGTGCGTGAGTGAGTGGTTCACTCTGAGAAGCGTAATATACCGGGGATGGGGGTTCATCATGAAGCTCTGTCGATCGAAGTGCGTGTTCTGTTGCAAGGAGTCGTATACACGCAATTTCACAACGGTGCGTGGCAAGACGGCGTTTGAGATGTCGGAGTAGTCATATGCTTCATTTTACGATGATCGATTATCATCAAGTAAGGTTGCTACTCGGAATGTGATGGTTTGGGATTCGCACCATACATTTCACATGTAATTAACTCATATCTAATACTTTGTCCAACTTATCTTAGCCTGCGGGTCAGTTTCTATACACTTTCTATCGATCGGACCGGTACAGGATGGAATTCGGCAATTTAACTAAATTTTGCCCGACGAATTTAACTAATAGCTCATATTTATTTATTGACGTGATATTGTGATTCTCATAAACAAATTTATATTATTTGAATATGGACAATTTTATTACTATATTTCTTCATTTAAAGAACTGTTTGTAATATTCTGTATTATAGTAAAATGGTTTCGTATTGTAATGTGTGACGGGGAAATTCTGATCACAATTTCCTTTTTTATCTCTCCGGTCATGCCGTGTCAAATATTAATTCTGAACCATTGATTTATAATAAAAAGTTGTGTGCACCAACGTTTGATGGAAATGTATTACAACTTGGGGGACCTAAAAAATGTTTCAGGGACCGCCAGTTGGACAGAGCTGTATTAAATTATATGTAATTTGTTAGTTTTTTGTTAATAAAATTTATCTATTTACTCCAAACCTCTTAGAAAAGTGAACATATATAAACTGTGTATATAATAAAACATTATTTTTTACAATTATTTCCTTACACAATTTTGAATCAAAAGTAAATTTAACTTTGATCACATTCATAACCCTAAGGAAAAACCGATAAAATTACACTCATTGAAGCTCCTTCGTTAATTATTCATTATTATTGTTATTTATTAACTACTATCTAGAAACATTCCCAACAAATTTAATGTTAATATTGGATCAACGATTTATTCGTGTAATCTTTTGTTAGTCCATAAATGAATGTTACAAACTCTTTGCTGCATTTGTATTAGACGTATCGTAACTTAGTTTAATACTTTTCTCTTCACTAGTTTCAACCTATTAATTTACTTAATTACCATTAAATTTCGAAAGAAGGTACTTGAAAATCTATGAAATCTTTCATCAAATCGTGATCAGCAAATAATTTTATATTATCACTCTAAAACAGTAACTTTTGTGTCAATTAATCCACTTCTTCTGATCAACGCTAATTAAAAGACGGATTCCCTTCACGTCACATGGAATCCGGTAAGACCATCTGCACGTAAGATTAATTCTTTCTTTCGAATAGATGGGAAAGTTCCCCGAATTTTCTTTGTCATAGGTTCTTTCAGAATTCTGAAAGAGCTAATTTCTTCTGCTTCAGCCAGCAGTCGCAGGGAAGTAATATAGGGAGTAGGTTTTCTCTTCCAAAATCGACGAGACTATTGATTGAAAAGCTTTCGGTGGATTGGGCTGAAAGAGTCTTTGGTCGCTCAATGTAGGGGTTCTTTTGGGGCACGGAGACCTGCGCGCGAGGGTGGTTCCCTCCAAGTTCTATTCAGAACAAAGGGCGTTGGAAACAGTATCTATCAGGTTCACAAAAGACTCTTTTCACTTACATTCTCTCTTTTGCATAGTCTTTCGTGCGATTTCTTTTTGAAAATTAAGCGCCAATTTGGTATCGCCGTGTTAGTTTTTCTCCATTTGTGATTTCTCTGTTTTCCAATATTCATATGACGTTTTAGAAGAACAAACGATTGACATGTGTTATTATCGGTGGTAGAAAAAACAGGTTTCTGTACGAGTTTCTCGTTGTAATTCGTAAAATGAAAATTTACAACTAAAACCATCACTTCAGTTGGAACAAAATTTTAACATATTGTGGGAAAGTGTCTTTGTAAATTATGTTTTTGTTTTTTTCATCGTTGGCGAATTTTTTTAAAACGTCAAAATTTGTCTCACAAGAAATCTCTCCTTCAAATAGTTTTAAAATGTATAAATTTATAAGCAATAGTTGATATTATAAGGATTTATAAATAATATTGCAATAATAAGCGTCGGATACCATTTGTTTATCGAGTAATTGTTATAAGATCGTCCTGAATAAGAAATTTCTGATGTGTCTTATACAGTAATACATATATGGAATAATATGTAGTAGCTCTAGGATAATTAAGACACATTTTGTTTATTTCGGGGTACTATATATTGTTTAAAACATTCACAGAGCACAGCTTGTCACGAAAGATATCTAAGAATCCGTAGATTTTATGTGAATCTTTGAATGTTATGCTACTTTCAAATAAGTATAGGTTCAGTTAGAGGACAAGAATATTTCATGCAAGTCCAATAAAATGAAAAAGAAAATGAATGACTCCAATTTCAATTTTTCAATCAAACCAAAAATTTTTCTTAATGAAATTATTGGTCTCAAAAATCCGTTCAAAAGTGTAACCCAACTAATCAAGGAACGATTATGGAATACTCATGTATATTCAGCCCAAGGTCAAGGAGATCCTTGTTGTACATAACCCTCCACATTGATAACGTGGTTTCGCAGTTAACACTATTACAAATTTTTGTCAGCTATCACTAATACTTCCTTGAGCCTATATCATTGTAGAACTGCTTCATAAAGGCCTGCGTCACGTGACTCAATTGGGCAAATTGATGTGTTGCCACAGTTCCGGATGATCGCTTGAAGGGCTACCGTGGTGCCCTCCAGGAATGCTGAAGGGCCAAGAGGCGGTGTCGCTTCCATAGCATAATGACCTTAGTGTGGATACGAGCTGAGGACGCCTAGTGAGGTCAATGCCTCACGGGAGATGTTTGAATGTCAAGGAGGGTTTCTAAGTAGGAGGCATTATTCGCCAATCAATACACGTATCATGTCAACGGCTCAAATTGGCCCTTGACGCTTGAGAATCTCTTGACGACGGTCCTAGAGAAATGGGATGCCTTTAGGATTGAACGGGATCATAGCTAAACACGATCAAGATACGCAAATCCCATCACCCAATAAAAGTTTTGAGTGCGAACAAGAGAATTAGTGTTATTCTAGTTAACTGATGTTGTAGAAAAGTCGTAGTAAGCAATAATGAAAAAAATCATTGGAATTCGAACATATGTTGTAAGAAGAAAAAAATTATTTCTACAAGACTTACCCAACATGCCACTATAACAACAAATTAAAAACACTTAGACTGTCAAGTAACATTGTAACTTTGCAACACAGAGACATTATGACATTACAAACATTGTGGTGTTATAATGTATCTTGATAGTCTATTTTTAATTCATTATCGTAGCTACATGTTGTGTAAGTTTTATATAAAGAATCTTTTTTCTATTTACAGCAGAAGATCGTATTCCAAGGATTCATTCGTTATTTATTTATTTAGTTCATTATATGTTGGGTGGAAAATAATAAGTGAAACAAACCACAAAATTCTACTTTAAATTCATTTCACTTTTGATGTTTAGTGGACGTGAAGTATAGTCGATTATTTGATCATTACTAATTTATTATACAAAAAATGAAAACAAAATATTATAGAAAGATGAAAAAATTGTGGAATAAATTGGAGAGNTTATAGAAAGATGAAAAAATTGTGGAATAAATTGGAGAGACAAATAATATAGCAATTTAAATACGTCAATCCTCTCGCATATTATAGCTGGATTCATCTAGAAAAGAATGTGAGATAACAAGAAGCATGAGACAATATTTTAACTTTAGAACCTATTAATTTTGAACACAAACATTACCTAATTACATGCATTATCAAAAAATAAAATAATAGATGATATTTATAAAAATATTTCGAATAAAAATATTTCAAAGAAATAAATGAAAGCCATAGACGCTTATATGAAAGCCATTTTGCTTAATGTGTACTTTGTAGATAGACATTGGATATGACCCATTATCAAGCGTTGTGTTACGCTACGATGTGTTGGTGATAACATTAGGGTTTTTTTTAATTTGTCTTGAACGCGTAGATTAACCTCACTTTCCTGTACTTTTCACCTTAATGTAAGGGTTCGATAGCTATCGTTTGAAATAACGTAATTGAATTGAGATTGTTCGTACTTCGGTTGTACGTTACATGTACATAATTCTTTCCCATATTATTTTTCTGTACTGATGCGGTAAGAGGGTACATAAATGTCGAAATTTGATCTTCGAGATAAGATTTCTAGTAAGTACATTGCTGTTCCGTCAACAAAATCGGAGCCATCACCAATGACCGAAAGAGCAGATTCAATAAAGAAACCGTTCGTTTGACCGCAACGCTTTCATTATTGAGTGACGAGGACAGCCTGTCCCTTCACGTGAGGATAGTACAGTGAGGACGTGGTGCAGTAGCCGAACGAGCAAAGAAGGTGTTCCCCGCATGGAGGACAAGGGCGAGGGTGGCCCTTTGCCGCCTCAAAGCCCTTCAGAGATCACAGAGCACGGAGCTCTCAAGCGGAAACTTCAATCTGCGAGTTCTTGCGTTTGCTGGACGAGGTCGCGCGCCGGGTCGGAAGGTGGCGATGGTCCGACACAACAGGCAGCAGTGAGACGGTGCACGTTATAACCTGAAGACACTACACTACACACAGGACAAGCCATTGATCTCAAGGGGAAGGTCGTCTAGGCGTGGACACCTTAGCTTATTTTGATCTAATTTTAGGAGAACCTCTTTAATCCGACATTCTATAAACTGAAATATACTTTAAGCCAGGACGAGCCACTGATCTCAAGGGGAAGATCGTGTAGGCGTGGACACCTTAGCTTATTTTGATCTGTCTAATTTTAGGAGGACCTCTTTACTCCGACATTCTATAATCCGGAATACTTTTTAAGTCAGTATCTTCATCGAAGACCATTATATTAATAATGGCTGTTTTCAACTACTAATTTTTATCCAACGTCCTCGATATTTTCCGTAATAAGTACAATAAGCTTTTTGTTTTTGATATAAATGATGTGTATATAAGAACCAAAATCTTAAATGTTGTAGGTAGGTATACGATACATGTTCATTCATTGAAACCCCCGCTTCCAGAGGAAACCTCTGTAGTCTAGAAAGATCCCAGGTCCCGAACTGGATGAATAAAGAGATTATACTGTACTTAGTTTATAAAATAAAACTTCAATGTGTATACAAATAGATGGAAAGTGGTTTGACAGAAAAAAATTCTGTATTTTGGCAAAAATTAAAATCATTACAAATAGGCCTTCTCTAGACGTGGTAGATTGAATCAGACGAATAAAAATCTATAAGAATGTATAACTACGTAGTAAAACTTATGTAGAAAAATAAGAAGTTCAACATATTGGTAGATTGGTAACACGATTTTTCAGTTATCTTACAAAATTAATGAGAATAAAATAGGTTTTACCGACAAGAAAGATCTCAAATACTACCTGATTCTAAGTATTTGGTCCAATATCAGCCGAAAAAGAAGCTTCGGTGTGATAGCAGACATCCAAAATGCCTAAATGATAACATAAAATATAACATATACGTTTTAATCAACTATACATAAAAGCACTTACTGCTCAAGTTACAACTTCTTCGTGCTCGGGCTTGACTAACTAAAATGCAAAAAACCTACTACACATAGAAAGCTGTTTGTGATAGATCGACACACTGACCAAAGATACTAATACACGGGTGGTGTTACCGGTCAGTTATTCTCAGTGGGTATTGTCAGTACAATCGTCAGTGAGAATTGCCATCTCGTTGTCAGATTTCCGACGTGACTCTGCTATCGAATTTTCTCGTACCGTATAAACACTACCATCTGTCAGCACAAACTAACACTCACGTTAATCATAGCTCTGAAAGTTAAAGAAGGCAAAACCACCTCTTCCTTCACTGACAACAATCACCATCCGATAGCGAGATTTCGATAGTTTCAACATGTTGGATATTAGACTAGAATGTTTTACAGAAGAGATTTTTGTTTGTGGCTTTTCCTCTAGCAGTCGTCAAAAATAATTGTTGAACAACTATACTCAATTGTTGTTAAATTACAGTTTTGAAGAAAGTTTACATTTGTTTGTGATATTAAAATCGGTATATTACTAATAAATTCATTACTTATCAAGTACACTCGTATTCATTAACTGTACTACTGATAGTAGTAGGGGACTCGAACACGATGAACAGACATAACCTCACTTGGCGTATACATACGTCTCCGTGCGCGACTATAGCGAGTAGTGTTCACTGGCGATTGCTGTGCGTGTCACCTGACGGAAGTGATGTTCCACGAGCACTGTCACAGCTTTCGTTAGTACAAACACCGACATATAGCAGCTGTCTTGTTACCAGTGGACAGTGCGTAGTCAGCCGATTTCACAGAACACTGACAGAGAAATACTGCCCTATATTCCGAACCGAAAATGCACCACCTGTCAAATACTACAATAATATACCTTCATCTGGGCAACGTTGTCTTCATCTGGGGCTCAACGAATAGAACAGAACACGTGAAATCATAAATATACATTCTGCCTAACGCGTTTTAAAATTAAAAAAACAACAACGAAAAATCAATCTTCTGTTTTGCAGCTTCTTGGAAACAAATGAATGTTCGTAACAAAGTTTTTAGTTGTGTATTTAGAGTAATAGTCTGCTCTCTTATACTTTACCGATTAAATAAGATCATCAGATTTGGGTTTTTAATTTCATCATGTACCTAGTCAAAATCGTCTGGTTATTAAGTTACCGGAGTCACCTTCTTAATCCAGAAGCAATTTCTAATTGAATCCTTAAACCCAGAAGAATTGATTAACTATTCAAAATAATATTCAAGAGTAGCACGTGATGAGGCAGACGACAAAATGTGTTGCATCTTTACAGGGAATCGTCTTTGAGTTTGGGTTCTGAGGAAGCTCAGTAGCATCGGGCTGTGGTAATGTCACTTCAATTCGGCTTGGTCAAATTTGACCGACACCAAACCATAATGGAATTAAGGTCATGTTTAACTACGAAGGAAATTATTTAACGACCCCCACAAGAACTGTTAAAGGTTAATCCTGATATTTGTTTTCTTATGGATCTATGACAGAACATAAATATGAATTTATTAGAACTCAAAATGTTACGAACCAGACGTTCATAATAATTCATCTTCAAAACTTTTGGAACATCGTGTGCAAGAATAACTTTGTGGAAAACATTTATATATAGAAGTCCCGTGTCATAAGAAGTTCTTTGAAAGTTATAAGCGTTCTTTGGAACATGATTATAGAACGCTCCCCTTATAAACACACTGTGCTGCGCATCAATGAAACCCACCTCAGCGCTACATAAGGAGCAGTGCTCATCAACTCGTCACCAGTCATTATCGACCTTCACAAGCAAGAAGTAACGCTGTTCCCCGTTTGTACGGGTAAACGTCAAGTACCACTTTACTACCGCTAGTAATAAAGCTGTCATAATCAATATTTAGGTGACACAACGTCACTCTGCTGCCCTGCGGCTTCGTCGTGGCAAAAACATCGAAATACTGCTCAAATGGCAGTGTGACGCCAACCATCGTCGAAGTACTGAAACCTACAACTTACATTTATTTCTAAAGTTTCAGTGCACCATCGACTTCAGCATTACCAGACGTCACCTGCTACCACATCAGCTACTGCCAGCAATTTATCAAGTTCCGCGTAAGACCATGGACCGAATGTAACCGTGGCAGGCAATAAGGGACGAATCAATTCAATTGCTTATAACATTTAAACTAATGACGTTAGCTTAACCAAATTTTATATTCATTAAGCTAATAACTATTATCATCAATTTCTATATGTATCTTATTCAGCTTTGGCCCAGCTTTCAAAATATCGCCCAAATTAATCTTTCACTATATACATGTAGGGTTTCTAAAAACATCTACGTCATTTCTTTAGTTAAAATTAGTCTTTTGTTATTTTCAGACATTATAATGTTTGTTTAATTTGTTTTGCGGGGTAAGAAATCAAAACCTTGTGCCCCAGAGGGGATTTTTGCATGTATGCGCCAAGAATGGTCATACCTCAATTTTGATTCAATTCCACATATTCGTAATTCTGTATAAACTATATTTTGGGGGATTGATCAAGGGGATATTAATGCAATGTTTATTAAAGGGTTCATATATTTGTAATTCAGCACATGTAATATTCAGATATACCCAGTGTATATACATCTATGTATTATTATTGTAATAAATGTGTTTTGTTATGACAACTTGATATGTACTAAAACGATCCTACTATCCTTTATTTATATTGCATAGTTAAACGTCTAAGTCCCCCCCTTCTCCTTTGTTATAAGGACGAATTAACTCCTCGTCCATAACACATAAGGCGCGAAGCAATTTCAATATACTGTGGGAAAAGAGGGTGCCCATATCTTGAAAATTTTTGAAAGAACATTCAAATACTTGAAGTACATAGCATGGACCTTTTTCTACGGTGGGATGTTACTTATATTAACGCAACAGTTAATTTGAATGAAAACAGTGGCTTTAATTTACATCTACTATTCATCAAATTATGCATTTTTATGGATAATTAATGTATGTACATTTTGAAGAAATGACGGGAACTCAAAAACCCAACCCCCACCCACAAAGTTGTAAAACCCAGTTAATATCTGCCACAATTTGTTTGTTATTTAAAGAAGTTAAACAAATTTTTCACGTAAATTAATTAATAACATTAAATTCGTGACTATTATGCTTTGGGTTTAATTCTTTTATAAACTTACACATTTTAAGTTTTTGTATTTCTTCTGTATAACATTTATTTTTTCTGTATATTCCAGTGTCACTCATTGTTTCCCGGTTTCAAGTTTCTTCCGGAAGAAACTCAACGGTATTTAATGTCTCAGTTTTGTTTGAATTTTGACGTTTGTTTACTCTATTCATTTTAGAACGATTGATAACTGTCATTTCGATTCTCTTAATACACTGTTTGGTCCACTGTACGGTAATCACGCAGACTGGTGTGCGGGGTGATTTTCTGGCGCAAGATTCCCCTCCAAAGCTGTGCACGCCACTGGCATTCTAATTGGTCAAGAAGATGAAGGGGACGGTCAAGACTTGATGGTCAAACTTCTAAAGGGGGATTTCTATTAATGTTTTCTGTCGTGTCTTGATGTCTTCTTCTGAGACCCAAGTCCATTAAGGGTTGACCGAATAGAGCTTCAAGTGGTCGTTTGAGATGTGAACCGAACTCCAACATTCTTCGCTGAGAATAAGACCTTCAAATT
>NNCF01133359.1:314953-325537 GCA_002313205.1 Laupala kohalensis | reverse complement strand
ATATTGATTCATAGAAAAATAAACTCGGAAGCATGAGGGGAATAAACTGGTGATTTCGATCCCCCTCCACTGTTCTGCCCACCAATCGAACACATAGGACGCCTAAGGATAGGACCAATAGGAAAGCCCAACCAATAGGACATCTAAGGTCGCGTCACCCCGTAGTACTTTCCTCAAACTTTCCAGCAAAGTCTAACAATCAATGGTCGAGTCATTACTTGTCAGCTATTGGACGCCGAAAGGGAGGGAGAAATGTTCCTATGAGATAGGCCGTTTGCCCCGAGGCAGGTAACGAGGGGTTCTACTGCACCTCGTAACGAATTACTAAAAATGTATTTTCTGATGTCACAAAAGTTGCAGAGGTGTAACTATTTAAAAAGCTGTGCGTCTATTTCATAATTAATCTATAGTTATGGTAAAAGTATGAAATTGTATAATAGTTTTGGAGTATTTACGTACGTCTGAAAGTGAAAATGGACCGGATCACACATCGAATCTAAGATATAAGACATGTATGTGGCTTCTAAATTCTCTTAGAATGAATGTGTTTGCAGAATAAAATTTTGGTTTTCGTGTCCATACAGCTCTAAAAGTATAAGGTATATAAGGTAACTTTTATGGAGAAAATGTATTTATATGGATGGTCCTAATACCATAATTTGACAGCTTCAATAGAGAAAGAATGTGACAATTAATGGTTTCAATGTTTGGCAATTAAAACAACATGTAAGAAGAACAAGAAATTTCGCTACGACCTCTACACAGAAGTTGAAAAAGGATGTAAACCAATAAGAAAAATAATTTTCTATGAAGTATGTTCTTAACGAAAATGAACGATATTTTTATTTATTAATTTAAGAACGAACATGAACATTTATTTATTAGCAACCTTTTATCTTGTGGTGCATAGTCACGATCTTATTGTTTTAGTAAAAATCGTGTATCGAATGTAGGTATTCTTTAGCTTTTGACATCATATCACGAGGATTAAAGCAATGTTAGGGTAAATTATATCACACTAATGTGTGGTAGAATGAATGACAGTGGTAAAACATTTTAATGAATTTGGTGAGGTAGAAATCCTATCCTGAGGGAGAAAGCTTGAAGTGGAGTACGCATACATACGCTTTTCACATACATTGGGCCTACCTTTTATTCAGTTATTCCACGAATGTTCACAGGAATGTGGATATGGTCACATCTCAACATATTGCTCCTTTCAGTAAGTTTATTAAAAATTTTTCGTAATTGATGTTGTTGTCAATGCATTTTCAGAACATTTCCAATGAAAATTCCATGCTTTGATGGATGGGAGACCTTTATGTTACGACGAGGACACATCCAGATAAATAACCTTTGGAATATGGCTATACAACAGATTTTATATTTTCATACTCACGTACATCATCTCAGATTTAAAAAAAAGGATTTTGGCAGTTTTCATGACATAGTATTTTTATTTGCCTGGATTTTGCCTTCACGTATCTGACATAAAAAACTATTAATCCGTGGCACAATGATTAGAACATTATCTCATATCCGGAAATTTTCTCATAATTCTAAGAGAAATTGCGTCATTACGCCAAAATATTAGATATCCCAGAGTTCAAGAATATTTTTAAGAATAAATAACACAATCTCATAATGGAATGCAAAACTGTTCAAACTCCTAAGTTTATAATATCTACCAGCGGATCTGAAGTAAAGTCAAACGAAATAATGTACGAATCTTATCTCACCTTTCGTTTCTATGTTTTTGTCATTGATCGTAAATATAAAAGGGATCTAGATGTGTTAAGATATTCTGCATCACTGTCTTACTTAAATAACATTTTACGGAGTCAACTATTTATACACATAAGGGTGTTGCTTTCGATCACTCACGTGCAGATGTTTCAGAAAACGAAGAATAAATTTTACGAGGAATAAAATAACATACAACACTGAACTTTAACTTGCATTCCCAAAATGTTTGCCTTATTCGGTCTCTTTTACTTAATATTAATGCACACCTAGTAATAATAAATTTATTGCCAAGAAAACCAGTACAAGCGGTTTATGATCACGTGGAGAACAATACACTAACTTACTCTCCGGAAGCAAGCGAAGGACCAACCCATCAATTCCTATGATGCTATATATAGCACTCAGAATCGTATGAATCTATTCTACGATTATTTTATTCGTCGCTAAACATTGAAAATGGCTCTGATCTATTGAAATAGCAAGTTTACATAATATCTGAATTTAAGAATGGATTTCTTCCCTAAATTTAATGAATATTGAAGTTATTTTGTGACGCTGACAAAATAGCTGGTTACTATTAAGGTACAAATAAATTAACTTTTCGGTCAGGTGAAAATGGTGACGACCGCCATTTCCACCCAGATGTGGATGACCACCCAGATGGGGATGGCCACCCAGTTGTGGATGGCGAACGGGTGATGTAGTGGTTAACACCCCTGCAATTAAATCAGGAGACCCGGGTTCGATTCCAGACTCGTCGCCATTTTCACCTAAATGAAATGCCATCACATATCTTCTCCACGTGTATGGTACACGGAAGAAATATATGCACAAATACATTAATTTAAGATAGAAAATTCCATTTTAAAGCAAAAACTCGAAAAGCAGTATATGCTCTTGAAATTCATGAAAATAAGGAATATTTTATTCACGAATATGTCCACGTAAGTTATGCAGTAGCTGCTCTGCATATTTGGGAAACTGATCCTTCCACTTGCGTGAGCACCTTGCCGCAGCTACAGCAGCCGCGTGGTGTGAGGCAGCGTCCAGCGACTGACGCGCCGCACCGCCGTGCAGCGGCGTGCACGCAAAGCGTTCTTGTCATGGACGCCTTGACGCAGCAGTCACCGCTGCTCTAACCATATTACGACGTTCTCTTGTCACCCACCGAGCACTGCAATGGTGTGGGAAGGGATGAAGCGGATCGCACCCCTGCCGCAGGACGTGGGTGCGTGTATCTCATCCCTTTCGTAGATTCACGTCGTCCCTTTGTCTGATTCGCCGTAACTCGCTTAGAGACAATGCATGCGTTGCGTGAGGAATGAGGTATGAGTTCTGCATTTTTTTTACTTAACGATATCACTACGACGTCTAGTTCTACGAATAGGACAAGTTTTGTTCTTTCAATAATTCACACAAATGTACAGACATAATTCATTATTACACAAGAAAATGAGAGATTCAATTTACCAATAAATATTGTATTCCATATGATTTCGGACGATGTAAGCGATATTAATTTCTCTTACACTTTGTCTCGCCATTGATATAGTACTAGATACTGATTAAATTACTTTTTTTATGCATGTTGTTTTTTATCCTTTTTATTTATTTGTAGTTTATTTGTAACTGTACGCAACCTTATCCTTGGTTGGAATTCTGAGTGCACATTATATCTACGACTCATTTTGGAAAAATAAAATAATAATTTAACACTTAATAAAAAAATTAATTAGATATATATTGTTAAGTATTACATCCGCCACTGCCCTTGGGCCCTTGGTCGGAATTGATGGGATGGTCCTTTGCTTGTTTCCGGAGAGTAGCTTAGTTTATCAACCCTAGCGCGGTCATAAGCAGTTTGCGACAGCTTTTTCACAAACTTTATTATTACTTCGAAATATTTTCATAATTTATTTTATTAGAAATAGTTAACTTTATATTAAAAAGTTAAATACCACACTTCACGTGAACGACTGTAAGCCGTGTTCTGTATTCAAGGTTTGATGATACTGATGGATATTCTATCGAAAGAGCAGTTGCAAAGTGCTATCCAAATAAACGGAGATGACACGTCAAAAAACGTTTTCTTTTCAAAAAATTCTCCGTTGACGTCTCTCCACAAATGACAATTAATACGAACTATCCAATCGAAAACCCTTATTAAGTTGGTTAAGTTTCAAGAAACGTTTGCCGCTAGAAACACAAATAATTCTATAAATCTGTTTATCCGGGACAAACCGCGTCTCTGTAGTACCCAAGTTTCTCTCATCTCCCTGTAGCATTCTTCAAGGATTTCAAGGGTACGACTCTGAAACGATTGTAATATGGTCTACGTGTTTTAAAGAAGATTCAAAATATATTCTAAAGGCATTATGGCTCAGTGTGACCCTTGGTCTGCTATACAATCTCCTTNTCTAAAGGAATTATGGCTCAGTGTGACCCTTGGTCTGCTATACAATCTCCTTTCCATGATTAACTTCTTCCAGTGCGCTATCTACATTCTTAGGTCTTCCAAGACGTCATCTTCCCATTTGATTTTGGCGTTCTTTTTGACCTCGTTGCAGTCTAGCCACCGCGCAAAAGTATACTCGACGTCATATTACTTTGCCTCCCGAAATTCAACTTAAGAAAAAAATTACATGAACGTAAACGCACTATTATTGGTCATTAGTTCATTGTTTATTAGTTTATTGTATATTAGTCGCAGTAAATTACTTTAGTGTCCTCAACGTGGTCATACGCAGTTTGTAACATCCCATTTGACAAAAAATTATTAACATAGTTATTTATGTATTGTAAGTCTAACTGGTTTGATGTTAGTATAGAATCTGTACTCAATGTAGCCAACGTTTTTACTTCAAGATCGTCCATAAGAGTAATGATAAGGGTACATCACGTTCTGATGGTAAAAAATTCGAACTTGAATCCATTGCCAAACTCGGACACCAATTCAATTCATTTGCTCTTGTGGCGCTGTTTCTTAATTTCTGCACCGAGCGTGTGGAGCGAATATTACCTTGTGTCTTTGTTTCTTGAGTTATTAACTTGTATTTCTTCACAGCAAATAGTCGCTTTTGTGACTACTATTAATATTCATTTAGAAATCACTTAAATTCTTTGTGACCACGTTTTTCCTGAAATTTTCACCACCATCAAGATGTAGCGGTACGCTTTATCCTCACATTATCAGCTGATGAGAATGACATTGAGGACTGCAACCTGCATGCGAGTAAGTTTCAACAATTTGTTTCGTAGAGGTTGGCTGTGTGTGTAAGGCACTCATATGGAATAATTTGAGGGAAAGTATTCTGACTTTGACGAATAGGAATATCTCTGTGATTTGAGGGGAGGGTCAACATATAGTTTACAGGGACATAATGCAGGGAGAACCAAAATTATCTCATACAATTAAATCAATTTATGTAAGAAAAATATAAAAAAAATCGATAATTCAGTATCTATACGTTCCAGCAAAAATCAGTCCAAGAGTGTCTTAAAACTATCCGCGTGATTAATATGCAATTAAATATATATGTTAGAATTTAAGAAATCTATTATAATAATTTTCGAACTCGTTATGTTGCGTCTACATGTTACGATTCACATCTCTCCACTAAGTGTATTCGTCATTTATTTCGTGGAATGTGTAATTATTTAACTTAGGATTACTCATCGATTTTTACACCCATTCCGTTACCGCTGTTAAATTATGTGGTATATAATGAATACCATTACTGGAATAGTGTCTCCTCACAATTTAAAGTGAAATAATTCCTGACCACCAAGAAAACACATTCCAAATAACTTAAGGTTTATATTGACCCCTGCAAGTTTAATGAGAAATGAGGATTTTTAATCAATAATATTTCATTGTCAATGTTTCAGATTCTACCAGAAAAGTCCGTAACACGAACCGGAAATCTGTTCAATATATTGTATAATGGAGTAAAACAGTTCAATTGTAGTTCATTATATCAATGTCATGCACCTGATTAAATATATCCGTTGTGATATAAGATATTTGGTGGTTGATTTAACTAAAGTATTTGTTCCAAAATCTAACTGAGCCAGATTGGAGTAGCGGGCATGCGTAGGTACCATTTGCCATCATGACTCAGAGTTTGGTCACTAACCCTTGATCTCTTTTAGTGTCCGGTAGGATAACTAGTACATTAATTAATTCAAAATAAAGAACTACGAATTTCAAAATTGCAGAGTTTTTTATTTCAGTTATTTGAACCGAATTTATTGTTTTTGATGTAAAAAAAGTAAAATCGACGTGAAAAACATTTGACCTTTTCTTTCACGTCTTCATGAATTTTCTGCTGGAGAAGTTAGTTTAAGATTCTCCCCTCCCAAACTCTTACGAAAATCTCCAGAGAAAATGCAAGAGATAGGAAAAAGGAACGCCTTATTTTCCAGAAAAATTGCATCGCCTTCTCCCATCGACTTGCACGCATCACGCCAGTATATGAGACGACAGCGACGGGTGCCTAGCAGGAATCTGGTCGTAAAAAGCAGCATTCAGTGTCTCTTATTGGAAAAGCGAGTGGGGTTGTCTACGAACGCCACTAGGGGGGAAGAGCCTTCGATGTTCTTCAGTCGATAGATATGGACCTGTGATTTATGGCTATCGATTTTAATCCGATGGCGCCATCAGGTCGCGAGATGGAGAAGAGTCCTCTACCAATGCGAGAAGAGGAGATGGGGAGTTAGTAGTGAGATAAGAATATGGGAAGGAAGTAAAGAAGAAGGAGAAATAAAGGTTGTGAGGGAGAGGGAGAAAGGGAAGGAAGAATAAACAGAAGAAAGATAATAGCTGTAAAGTTCAATACGCTTTCTATTCAAATGTAACGAAAAGTTTTACAAAACAATATGTGACTGACACACATATATGGAAAATAGCAATCCACAACCAATTACTTCCTGAGGGAGTCGTCTCATTTGAGGATTCTAATATCTAAGAGACCACCTTAGAGATATGTCAATGGTAGACAGGGACCTAGAGGCGAACGGGGTGGCGCAGTTGGTAATCGCATCGACGCGTTAAGCTAAATGTCCGAGTTCGAATCTCGGTCTCTCTCCCGCTTTCATTCAACATAACATAATTAATATGTGGCTGATAATATTTGTAAATGAGGAGAAAACTAATGACAATAGCTTACGCAGAAAGTACCATTTTCCCCTAGAAACTATCGAACACATTAAAGATTTTCATAATTTCGCGTTTAACCCTTTAAAGGTCGGATGGGGTGTGACAACACCCCACTTACCATATTTTTCCTGTTTCTGAAACACAAGATCACCACAGAAAATTTCTGTACCTTCCTAACAATATATTATGGACTGATTGCGTCTGTTTTCGCTGGAATTGCCGATGTTCGCGTGCGGATAAACCACCTTTGTTCGTGTTGGGGTTTCTTTTTTTGAGGGAAACGAGTGTCCGTTTTAGGGGTAAATGTCAATGACACACAATATAATTGTATTGGCGTTTGGTTTTCATATTTTTACACGCTAATTCAATTTGATCGTTTAAACGTCTGCCACGGAATGTCTCTTCATGGCATCATACACATTAGTACACTGTGCCTTCTTTACTATCAATTTAACATAAAATGGCGTGAAATGATGAAACATGTATCGCAGATGAGATTAATATCCAAATAGTTTTAATTTATTGACCTCATTCCGCGAGAAAAAGCAGTTTTTCGGGGAGTGACAAAATACCCCACCCGGTCATGAGTGTTACACATCTCTACCAGGCCACTGAGGGGTTAATTACTCTGTTAATCCAAGAAATTGAAAACAGTATTTTTTTAAACCCCCACCTTGTTTACTCTGTCACATTTACGTTTGAGTCAAAATATTCACGTAATAAAACGAGAACAAAAAAGTTCCAATACGGTCCACCCTAAATTTTTGCCGTTCCTGTGAAGACAATTAAGAGCATCCCTCTCAATTTCACTGGGTTCACACAAGCGACCTGGAAATTCCTCCGAAACAAATGACACAGCCTCTTGTTTCGGCAGCGGTGCACAGTTGTATTGAAGAGGATGACATACAGTTGGACCAAGCATAAAAATGTACGGCCAAAACGTAATAAAAAAACAATGAAGCAAACTGAACAAAATATGAACAGTTTACAGAAAGTTGAAAGTTTCTTCAATTTCTCATGTATGTTGGAAGTACTGTCATTGTAATCATTTTCGATAGTGAGATATTACCAGAAATATATATTTAGGGGATTTAATTCCAAAAAGGTTTTCGGATACTGTTTATCTGTCAATGGGTATTTGTCTGCTCTTTTTTCTATCCTTAGCTATAATATCGCTACAATATATAATATGTAGATTCATATATTTAAGAATCATGTCGTGAAGACTCTGCGACAATCACAATAATTGGAGATCTATTTTTTACTACTTTGAGGTAACTATATGGGTATCATCCTGGCAGTGGTCTTAACCGAAAGATTAAAGAAAAAACGATGACAGCTAAAGGCGCAAGGCAAAAATACAATGTATACATAATGCGGTACAATAAGTCTAAGTCAAACTATTCCACAACAATAAGTGCCCAAGGGGTTCGCGGAGGGTTGAGCTCCGCAATTTCTTGACCTCTGCACTAGAGGAGATGATGTGATCATCTCACTCCCTCCGGTTTTGGCCCCAGGATAGATCCGGTACTCATTTTACAGCAGACTAAGTAGGCCCCACTCTACCTCGAATCGAATCCCGGCCATCCAACCAGCGAACTCAGCGCTCTACCCATTCAGTCACGCTGACTCCCACTACAATAAGTATTACAAAGTAACTGGAAGATATTTTAATTCATACCATTTCGAAAGTTTGTGAACTTTTAATCACAGAATATGTACTGTTCGTCTGTAAAAGATCGTTAAGTCTTGAATTATTTATTTTACTTTAGAGATGAATGCCCAACGTAAAAATAAAAATACAATGTACATTACTACAATTTTTTTTTTTCATTTTCTTTAATTTTTTACCCAGTTCCTCGGCCTGTTGGCTTCTTCCTGAGGTTAGGTATCACTCTCCTTGTATTCTCTACATCATCCTTTTTTTCTGTGTTTAGTCTTGAATTTTGCCAGGTGTCATCCTACTTTGCATGTTTGAAGTCTCTTTTTCTTGTATTTAGTGGGTGTTTTCATTTCCTAGATCAATATCTTTCTCTGCTTCACTTGACATTATTATTATTATTTTTTATTATTATTTGAATTTTACATCATTCGCACTCTGATTGTCATCAATTTACGATACAACTTATATATTTCATAATCACTTGATGATTAAAAACACATTCAGTATGGTTCTGGGCAACAACGTTTCAAAGCTAAGACTCTAGCCTCGTTACGTTCTACTACTTCACATATCAAATGTTGATATGCTGGTAAGAAAATATTGTGAAATTCACACGTCACATTTTAAAACAGTAATATTTGCGTAGGTTTATAGTAAAATTCTAAAATCTGCCATTGTCTTGGCCTCGAAGCGTTGTTATCCGGAACCATAGTGAAAATGTGATTTTCGTCAAGGGATTATGAAATATATCAGTGATGTATCGTAAATTGATTGACTTTCATATATTTGCACATTGAATAGAATATTAAGATTATTATTATTGTTTAACTATTCCTACTTCGCCGTAAGTGCTGCTATGGAACCACCGTTTTTAAGTATTACAAAGGAATTGACAGGTATTTCGATTTCATTCTGAACGTTTGTTCCCACTGTGAGTCCGACCGCATCTCCGTCGAGTGTATGACGCGCCTGGGTTTCGGCCACGCAGCTCGCTCTTCGCCAGTCCGATACCGTTTGACGGAACGTGATGTGTAACAAGCCATGCTGGCACTCGTTAATGCAGTGGAGCAGCTTCCATGGTAGTCACGCGCGCTTCTTTCCCGAGAGGGAGGGAACTGGGAGTGGGGAATGGGGGCAAGTGGACACGCTACGCGGCGTGCGTGGGCCACACAATTGGAAGCAATTGTGTGTAAAAGCTCCCTTCATGAACGGAGGAAGAAAAGAAAGGGAAAACAGAGATGTGTGTTCGTGTTATCTGTGACAATTCCGATGGCTGCTGGGCATTGGGAATGAGATGAGGACATGGAAAATTCATTCGTTGTAATTCCGAGGAAAATATTTTTAGCGATATATCAAATAGCGACGTCGACATTCTTCTCGCAGAGTCGTGACATTTTAATCGCGATCTGTCCGTGAGATATTCGGAACAGAAAAGCAAACTTGTTGGAACTGATGGGTACTATTGGATAAATCAAATTGAGAAAAACCGAGATGCGGTAACAGGATTTTACTAAGAAGATAATACAGAAAAACGATTTTTTCGAAATATATATGCCATGCTATCTTATCTCATGATCAAGATATACCCGTAAAAATTATCCAAAATTATCCAAATAAAATACAATATTAAATATCAACAAAATTTCTACAGTACAATTATTTTCCGAAAAACCGCTGAGTGAAACATATGTGTATTAGGAGATATGGATAAAACACTACATATGTATATAGTACACGTACACACATAAATATTACATAAATTAACTAATTAACTATTTATTACATTAAGGTAAAAATTGTTCAATACTTTAAATGGGCGTTTATACAAATGATTTGATACCTTATATTTCTTACTTAAAAAAAACAATATAAAACTAACACCCTTTGATGCGTAAATATAGTCTTTATATAGTGTCTGGTTGCCCTCTCAGATTATTATTGTTCTAATTTTATAATAATAAATTTATTGTCAAAAAACCGTAAAAACTGCGTATGACCACGTGGAGGACAATAAACT
>NNCF01133359.1:262342-314471 GCA_002313205.1 Laupala kohalensis | reverse complement strand
CCCGGTCCCGTCTCCCATTTTCATTCGACGTAACATGATTAATCTGTTACCTGGCGGTGAGGTTCACCGCAATCTAAGAGATTTCTATATCTGAGTATAGTGTTTAAAAATCATAAAAGTTGAAAAAACACTAAATTCACGATTTATTGTTACAATAAACATGCCCCTAGACAAAGCCTAGAAAACCTACATAATAAATCCGCCTCTACCCGAAGCAAAAACGGAGAAATACGTATAAAAAACTGATCTTTTATCATATATTGATACATCTGAAAAACATTTATGAGGTTGACCTTTTTCATGTGCCAAAATCCAAACACCATCATCCTTCCTATACGTCTTCGGTATAATTATTTATTCGTGAAATTATCCCACGCAGTTTGTTCTCTTTTCGTTTTTCCTCCACACATTCCCCATCGTTTCATTTCGTTCAAATTGATCTGAATGTCACTTCTTTCTACCGTGTTGGCAATTTGTTGAAGTAACGAAGCTCCGTTTTGCAGTAAATCTCGTTTCTTGAGCTCCGATGTCTTTATATTACCTATCGTCTTTACATACCCCATCCTGGCCCGGGTTTTTCTCCGTTTTTCCTTCTGGTAGAGGCGGATTTATCATCTCGAGTAATATTGGAGTGATATTGCCTCACTCTCGTGATTGGATAAGCAACTCGACGATTTCATTCTCCGCAGCGACGATTACATCCTCTCCGAGAGGATCCGCTCTCCTGCGTCAACCCCCAACCTCCACCCCCCTCCCCAAACCCTGAGCGCAGCAAATTCTCACCTGTGTTCAATCTCCCCTTCCCATATCCTCGTGCTCATGTTAGTATTACACGTGCCGCACTTCATGCCAATCACCAGAGATGGCAGCGCGTTATAGCGTACGAGATTAGGAGGTACCGTGGAACCAGGGTTCGTGGGTTCTTAGTGCTGGGACACCAAAGGATTTAATATATTTTCATAGCCCTAGAATTACTATGTGCGAGACATTTTGGCCCGAAGCACAGTTTTAATTTGATATTTTTAAAATAAATTTCTTTAAAAAAATCCAGGTTTTTTATGGCTGACTAAGAATATTTTGTGAAAGAGTAAAAATGTAATTTATTTTCCTCAAAAGTTACTTTGCACAAAATGAACAATCGTTTTCATTTCAAAATTTGTTATCCTTTTGGTTTGGATTATATACTCCACCTAGATCTCCGCGTACTTATTTTCTGCCATCGTTCTTCATATTTCGTGGAACCTGGCGTAATCTTAATGCCTCTCTATTGATGCGGGGAAAACATTGCATCGAAAGAGAGCTTTGTGTTGTTTGGAGATGTCCTTTCGCACCCTTCCGTGTCGTATGGAGACCAGTTGGAACTCGAAAGAACTTGCACTCCATTGCGTTCTCTACAAAAGCTTTGTTCGGACGTGACCAAGGCGCGAGCACTTATGACTGACGAGGAAACAGAGGAGTGAGTTCGTGCGTCGTCTTCATAAGAGGAGTAAAATGTCGAAGAAATGGACGAGAGGCAAGTGACACCAAATGTGCAAATGATAAAAGAATGATTGGCAACTGACTATGAGAGTGATGAAACTATATTCCTTGCTCCCGGTCGTAGCAATATTTTAAATTTACAAATAGAGCTAGAACATAAGAAAACTCTCAATAAACCTTTAATGCTAATTTCATGAAAATATTAGACAATGAATAACATCCCGAGCTAATTTTAAGGTGAGGTTCTTTTCGTTCTTTTTCCCTCAGTCCTCGGCGGGACTAAAATATCTTCTTCCTTTTACAGTGAAGAAGCATAAGTGAAAGATTAGACAGAAAACATGTTTACATTTATTTCCTTGCGCTTATGGTGCAAAAGCTATACGAGCATGTTCTTTGTTTTACACACATCTTCCTGTCGTTTCTGAATGTAGATGTAGTTTTATTGTTAAAAGTAAAGTTTATTATTGTCTTTGAACGTAAAATGTCAACATTATGGAAATATAATTTACCAGCTGACCTGTGTTATGTTAGTACACAATACATTGGATCTAAACAAGTAGAAAATAAAACTTCGTTTTCATGCCCAAAATATTGACAGAAAAACTACTGATATATTTATAACAAACGTTACAAAATCAAGAAATAAAAACACAAAAAACATCAGATAAACAAATACTTTGTCAAATGTTAAGTAGTGCATTGTAAAAATGAGTCAATACAAAAAAAAAAAAAGAAGAGATAATATTACTGTAAAGAAGAAAATAATTGAGAATGAAGATCATATGTTATTTCAGATATTGGTCAAATATTTCAATTATGTATAGTAATGAGTTTTAAGATTGACCATTTTTTAGGTTGTAATAGTGTTTGAATTAAACGTAACATTGAAAAGCAATAATTACTGATGCAAAAAAAGGTCAAATAATAAAAGAGGCCAATATTGAAATGAAGAATTCAGAAAAAAACTAGAACTTCTACCACTGCGATGTTTTGGCCTAATTCCATCACATACACCATATAGTTAGGCAGAAGATTAAACATATACACTTCACCATTACAATGAGGTATTAAATAAATTAATAATAATGAATTCATTGATTATGCAGATAAAATATAAAGATCACACAATCCCAACCTCTGTGATAATTATTAGTAACTCGATAAACAACGGTATTTTTGTTAAGTCAAATATAGAAAATAGTATGAAATATATAAATATTAATCTGTAGTGCCTATGTTTTTTTCTAATAAATCGGTTATTAAGTGCTTTCCATTTTCATAAGTATTCCATTCGTATTTATAATCGGGTTCTGAAATTACTTTCTCACACACCAATTTTGTAATCAATTTAAGTCAATATTGTATTAATGATTCTGTTTTAAATTAATTTTTTTCAAACCAAGGAATATAACACTATGGTTTTGCAATAACATTGTAATCTCAATCGCAGATTTATCCTTATACTTCAACTAACATATTTTCCTTCGTGAGGTCTCTTCTCAATGTAATATCTCCGATTTCGTTCACAACCAAACTTACTTAAAATTTTTTCCTGTCACATTAATTATCTCATATTCAAACGCAACGGAGGTCTTCTCATCCGCACAGGTTCATTAAAAAGTTTTGCTAATGTTGATTATTCAGAAGACTCGAACTGTCAACAAGTTTGCGTTCTGCTGTTCTCTGTTCTTAAAGTTTCAGAATAATTCAATCATTTTACGCATTTTTTGTAACAGTTCATTTGAATAAGTGCGAATACAGTATTATTCAGAAAAAACAACAAAATTAATATGTAGGATTTTATTCATAATTAATAGATATGATTGTTATTGAGTTTAAGAGGAACGTCTCATGAAACAAACAAAATGAGTCAACTCGAGGATTAAATAAGTACTAGAAACGAAATTCAGGAAGAAAAACGACGTAGCAATTACCAGTTTCTCTCATAAATAGACAAAGTTTTATAGGATGTTGTGTACGGACTTGATGAGTCGAGGCGGCTGGTGCAATGGACAGCACACCTGCGGCTATATTAGAAATCGTCGCAATTGTCACCTGGCAGTTGACGAAGCAAACACTCCTTCAGGAGTAGGTACTAGGAAGTTGTGAGTTATATATTGGATATTGTTGTACGCTGAACGTAGAAACGTGTCCTCGAAACATCAATGCAAGGTTATTCTTCTTTCGTAAAACGGACGGATTTATCGCGAGTACCGTTAGACAATTGTCAGCAATAAGCACATCCAACTTTCTAACAAAACATTGTACTGACTGACTGACTGACTCAAAACAATTCTTGATTCGTAAATGTAGGAAATAAAGATCTGATTGTCTTCATAACAAACCGGTAACCTAATTGAAGTCTCCTCCGTTGTATCATACATGTTGATTAAATCTATCTTAATAGTAGTAAATAAATCGATCCAATTCATTGTTGCAATGCAACATTTGACGATGATCCGCAACTGAGATCGAAACATTACGTAACATGCGTTTTAAAAAAAATATAGAGTAGGTTAAATGAATTGGGTTAATTTATTTTCTATTATCTATATATTAACTAGTTTTATCAAGCGTCATTATGATAAATGAATACATTCCTATTCGCAAACTTTCCAGAATTTAAGAGAACAGGTTAATATCTCAACAATCAGTCGTAATACTGAAGTTCAACATCGTAGAGCAAAATTTAAATCATATTATGTAGCAACAATTTTTAACATTTATGGTAATGTACATTCATTATTTACTTGTTAATAGAAGAACAATGAGTTTTGAACGAGCTCATTACAGTTTTGTGTGAATACTTATAAGTTGATTAATGAGTCGAGAAATTGATTCTCAGAAATCCTTGTAATATTTAATGGACTCACGCTGTTTGAAGTCTTGATAGACCCTAGGGGTAATAAACTTAACTCTGATAGTTACGAAACCGACAAAGCTTCTTTAGGTCAGGAGCTCGTGTAAAACATCTCCGAAAACACGATAGAAATCCGGCTGTGATAAAAGTTGGTCTCGCTTTACGGCAAGTGTTTGTTCTTGGCAGAGAACGAACTCGACGGCGGAAGATAGTGAGTCCAGGAAGGAAGGACGGAAGAAAGAAAAACTCGCGAGAAACAGCGATTTAACCAGGAACAAGGAATTACGACACTCGTAAAACAACACTCGCATCTGACAAGCTGCACATCCTGGTTATCGTTGTGCTTTCTGAGGAGGATTGAAACAGACTATTTTATTCTGACTCCACCAGACGGTTTGAGGGAACAGCGGACACAAATTGTGGGGTACTACGGCAATCACAAATTAAATTGTGAGCTTCCGAATGTTATCACTACTACTTCATTTATGTTGTTTAATATAATTAAATTGATCGGAATTGATGGGATGGTCCCTTGCTTGCTTCCGGAGAGTAAATTAGTTTATTGTCCTCCACGTGGTCACACGCAGTCTGTACTGTTTTTTGACAATAAATTTATAAATTATAAATTGTTACCATAAAATGAATAGTTTTACGTGTTACTACAAAATAATATAAAATATTACGATATAAGTAGTGTTAACTAAGGCATGTGGTATAATAGTTAGATTATACTTTGGTTATTGGATTGGTTGATGTGTTATTGAAATTAGGTTGATTATTTGGTGGGTATATATAAATATAATATTTTATGTACTGTTTCTGGATTGTGTTGAGCTGGGAGTTTGTTCAATGGTTTATGCAATTTAGGAAGTCTCGGATTATCCTATGTTTTGTAATATTTTATAGCTCTGATGAAGATATCATATACCATCGAAACGTCGGCATAGTAATAAATTTTGTTGTTAAAACGAAAGAATTATTTCTACTCTTAAAGAATGGCAAAAAACATCTCAATATTTAATTCAATATACCGTATAAAACTTAGTACGTCATTCATTCATAAGAGAAATGGAAAAGTGTAGTACATTCCTGTAATAAAATGTTTATAATAATATAATAGATTTCAAATATCATACTGTTAGAAATCATCACATTAATATAAATAATACAAACTATGTTTAAAAACAGACATTTGCCTTGCTCTGGGGACTGGACTTTTCTCACCGCTTCATTGTATTATACTAATAAAGAAAAACGAGACAATTATTTAAATTATTATTTCTGAAAAATGAACGTACAAAAGGTGTAATTTTAGAAAGAATAAATGTTGCAGAGATATTATATAAAATATTGGACAATTTATTTTTTAGTTCATCAAATTTTGGTATGCATTTGAATTCTGGCGAATTAAATTTTTTGTACTGGTGCGTAGTATGTTTTGTTCGTATCAGTTCGTGGGTAGCAAAGTATTATACGCCTACCACTTTCCCCACAAGATATAGGAAGTACTGTCCGTGCAGGACATCCGAAGATAAAAAGATAAAATCTTGAAATAACTTACCAACCATCACCAAATAACGCACGCGGTGAAGAAAATATTTACCTGAAAACAAAATATCATCGATTTAAAAATCACATTTCACCATGTTAATAATAAAAGGTTGTTGCTTGACGATATCAATAAGACATCCTAGTATCAATAATTCTTACATTAAAAGTATTCTTGTATTATCTAAAATGACACCAAGATTTCTGTAAACTATCAATTCAAAGTGATTACTTTCAACCATGTAGAAATGGCGACGAGCTGGGAATAGAAACCGGGATTGCTTTGATCGCAGGGGAGTTAACTACTATAACACCCCTCCGCCTTCTACATCTGAACACATTTTTTACCCAGACATTGTACCACAGTGATGTATCACAAAAAGTGTACAGTTACGGAAGGCGAACGGGTGGTGAAGTGGTTAACACCCCTGCGATCAATGCAGAAGTCCCGGGTTCGATTCTCGACACGTTGACATGGTTGAAAGTTATTACCTTGAATTAATAGTTTATAAAACTGATAGTGTCATTTCGGATAAAGCCAGAATAAATTGAATGTAAGCACTATAAATACTAGTACGTCTTATTGATATCCTCAGACATCCATCGTCGCACTACATTGAGAAAAAAAGTATTGAATATGAAATGTTTAATTACTTGAAATATTTTTTTAAATTACGAAAGAAATGTAATTTTTACACTCTTGTCACGATGATCGGGATGACACAATCGTAGTTTTGGCGTTCAAAAGCGAATAGATTTAACAAAAAAAAACAACTCTAAAACTACAACGCATTCTGTTTGATGGCAAAAAAATCCGGCAGCGGGACGTGTTTATTTTCATTTGCATGCTGCCTCAAGAGTTCGCTCCGCAATTGAATACAGATGATCCTCAAAGAGTCAACATTTGCAGCCAAGAGCACAGGAAGTTCTCCCAACTCCCGTCGATCTATATATCCCCCCCCCCTTCGTCTTTCGATCTAAAAGCTCTCGAGTTGGGGAAAGAAAAGTCTCTTCCGCTCTTGTTCTTTTACGGCACTTCCAACCGTCTGCAACCACTTCGAATATCATTAATGTCGAATGCAGAATCGTGTGAGACGGCAAACAAAAGGAAATAAAGAGAGTAACTCACATTGATAGCGTACGATTCAAGGGATGCAAAGATACGGGAAGCTATTACTCTTGAAGAGGGATACTATTACTTGAATATGTTGGGAAGAATCAATCCCGGAGATGTACACATAGAGAATAACACCTATTGAAATAATTCTTGTCACTAAAGGAGGGGTCTCTGCTCCCTTCTACATTTTCAAACTCCCAAAACAAGATAAAAATTAAAGAACAGAGAATAAATATAAATACCATCTAATTTTGTAAACGTTTATCGTACTACTTGTCAACAAATTTAGTATGTGTCTATGGAAAAATTATTCGTAATGATGTAGTAAGTTGAAAAATAAAGATATTTATTCTATTTATTCCTAATATAGAACATGAAATAAAGTATGTGTCCTGATATTTCCGCATCATCAGCATTTTGTAAAGCCACCCGACTGAGAAATATCTGGCGGGCTCCACGAACTCGAAAAACTTAGTTACAGTTTTGTGTCATGTTTCCGCACACTAATTGCAGAGATGAGGGGATGTACCTTTTTATCGTCATAATGGATCAAAATACCCCCCCCCACCCTTCACAAAAACCTGGATAAGCCCTTGCTGCATTTTTTTGTTCAGCCAATCAATTATAATACCGAGGAGTCAGAGCTCTATCCGCGTGAAAGTTATGTACCTCACTCTTCCATATATTTGTTGACTATGTATTGTCTCACCGTCTATATCATTCAAAAGTATTTTTTTCATTATCGCTCTCAAAAAGGGCTTCATTCCTTTTTATTATTCGAAGCATGCTTCTTGCAACCAATCAAAACATTGTGTTTGCTTCGTATTGAGAGAGAACGTATACAGTTCACAGAGACAACTCAACGGGTTGCCTATAATGCGTTCCTCAGAGTTCTGATCTTTAAAAAAGTACAAAAACAACCTTTATGAATAAAACGATATCAGGTCGATTGAATGTAATTCTTATTTCTCAGAAGAAGGTAAAATATCGAAATCAGTAATTCAAAATCAGTGTCCACAAAAGACATCCACCCACGTACCGCATTCTATGATTTTTCTCCTGATAATGAATTTTCCATAGGCGTGAATGTTATTATTAATACACATAATATCTCAGACTCATTTTGGAATAATTAATTAATAACACTCATAAATTAAGACTCATTTTGGAATGGTTTGTATTAAATAACTTCTTTTATAAATATTAAATCCTCCACTGCCTTGGTCCTATCATCGGAATGGATGAGACGGTCCCTTGCTTGTTTCCGCAGAGTAACTTAGTTTATAATTCCCCTCGTGGATTGGTCGAGTCGTGTCCCTGGGAAGTGGAATGCAAGAATAATTCTCACTAATGATCTCGAGTTGCCCTTGCACGAAGCACGAAGGGTCTTGTCGAGTTGCCCCCATACTTGACCTTGATCGTTTAGATTTGGCATGTGGAACTTTTCCTTCATATTTGGCATGTGGAACTTTCCATCCTTGTGAAACAATGACTTTCACTGCGTCATTGCATGACGCTCAGTATGTCATTCCATTGTTTAATAATTGTTAATTATTTGTTATAAACACTCTATTGGAATCTACTTCAATTTCATGAAATAGAATCGAATCTCGACCACATTGCGATAAACCATAAAATACTTATTGATTAATCAACGCATATAAACTGGCAGTAATACATAGATTGAAAGCGGAAAATACAAATTTATTATTTTAATCGTAATGGTAATTTTAATTGATACATGACGTCTATGTACTACTTACTTATTAAGTATAAAACATTTTGACAAACTATTTGATACGTTAGTTATTTCTCGCAAAAGAGTTTTATTTTATATTACAATTGCTTATTGACACACCAAAACATTTGTAATGCATTGACACACCATAACATATAAAAAGTAAAGTATACATAGATATAATGATATATAGAAAATCTCCTAATGATATTAAATGATTTAGATGTTTTTTTTAATTTGAAAGATAATTTCAGGTACTGAGAAGCCAGATTTTTATTTGAAACTTCTAATTTTTTTAATAATGTTTCGAATTTTAATTTTTCTCCATGAGAAAGTCAAGAGTTTGAAAAAGTATGAAAAAAATGGAAAATGGTATGAAAAAATGGCAGGAAATTTTGTTTTGGTAAAATACTGGCCACCCCATTAGATTAGAAATATTTGGTTCAAAACTGTTGTTTAAAAAAAAAAATTTCTACGATCTTTATAATCATTTTCACCAGCGCTGTCCAATTTCTCCTACCCTGCGAGTCGGTACGGGACGGGATTTGGCAAAATGTTGCCCGACGAATAACTTGTGACATGTCTCGAAGACCCAACGGTTGGCTGAGAAGAGAAGGACATTAACACAAGAGTTGATCTAGGGAGAAACTCGACACCGTCCTCCCGCGAGACCCTTATAATCCTCTTGGACCTTTCTTGACCATCGTGCCGAACTGCATTGTACCCTCCCCCACGTGGTCATACTTGATTGCAACTGCTTTTTTGACAATGAAGTGTACTTATTTATCAAATAATGACACAGTGTTGTTGATTCCTGAGAGGTACTCCCCCTTGCAACTTGATTGGGTTGAAGACCCAAAAGATCATCTGGGGGTGAAACTCAACAGAGCTCACTGGCGCGAAAAGAATCTATGAAGTATAATGAAATTTAAAAAAGGTTCAATACAATGATACTTCAAATATCATTCAGAACTATGAAAAGTCGGGTATGTCAAATGGTTTGCCGTAATAAAAGAGTAATATTCATTTCTCAAATTCGCGTCCGGGTTTTTCTCCGGTTTCCTTTCAAAGAGGGGTGGATTTTATATACAGGCTCTTTACACTCCGGTGTAGGGGTGACAGACTCATTAGTACTATATGTATTTATCTCGAATTTTGCGTTATTTTAATAATTCAGATTTATTATCAATATTTTCTGAATAATTTAAGGGATTTATAAAAGAAAATAAGGTTATTTGTTTAGTAATTTTTGTGTATTCTATGTAATATAATTTTTTAAATATTATAACAAGTAGAAAACATTTTTATTTTAATCATACTGCGATTTTGCCTTAGGGTGGAGTAATGATAATCCGCCATTTGATCGAAATTGATGGGATGGTCCCTTCGATGCTTCTGGAAAGTAAATTAGTTTATTGTTCTCCAGAAGATTATAGATAGTTTGTAACTCTTTTGACAAAACATTTATTATTATTTAAAAAAATATTGGTGTCGAAAATTTATGTCAATTGAAGAAGATTGCCGGGACAGGGCTGGGGTGTTCAAGTAGAAGATATCTCGTGAGAGTGGGTCGTTCACACTGAACACCAGAGAAGATTTTCCAGCAGAGAAGCGAGATCTCAATAAGAGCGAACACAAGCACCGGAACAACATAAGCGTCACCAGTTAACCTATCCCCGAGGGAAGTGGGAGAGAAGGAGGGGTGGGTGGGATAATTCCAACACCCCAGAGAGCGAACTAGAGGGTGGTAGGGAGTGAGTCTGAACAAGCCGAAGCAGTAGCAGTGGCTGAAGCAGCGACATCAACCCCTTTCCTTGTAAGCGAGTGTCCGCAGCAGCAGACCTGACTCGTAATTGCGTCTGTCGCCAGAGCCATTGTCTGTGAGCAGGCGACGGTCGGTCTCTCGCACCTGCTGGGGTTCCCCCTTCGCAAATGGACAGTGGGCAAAACACAACACATCGGGGACAAAAAAAGAAAAAACTCTATTCTCCAACAACAACAAAATCTCTGACCAAAACTGGAAGAATGAAAAAGAAAAACAATTGAAAATTTCTCTTTCATTAACCGAACAAATGTATCTCTCCTCCACGAAGGCCAAAATTGTTTTGTCTATTAACATTTATAGTTTAATAAGATAATTATCGATGTAAATAATANGTATCTCTCCTCCACGAAGGCCAAAATTGTGTTGTCTATTAACATTTATAGTTTAATAAGATAATTATCGATGTAAATAATAATTAATTTAGTGTAAAAAACAGTTACAAACTGCATATGATTACGTGGGGGTTAATAAACTAGTTTACATTCCGGAAGCAAGCAGGGGATCATCCCGTCGATTCCGATCAAGAACCCTCAGGTGGAGGTGAATTTAACATTTAGAACACTCCTAAGAGTAAAAGTAGTTCGCTACGTGCTAATATCAACAGAATACCAACAAATTTGTATCAATAAAACAAAAACGTTACTTCACAAGTGCGTATAGGTTATTCGGAAAATATTGTAAATAAATCGTAACTATTACAATAACTCTAAATTAGAGATAAATTATTACAATACACAGCTCCGCTAGGCAAGAGCCCAGAGTCTGTATAAAAAATCCGCCTCTATCCGAAAGAAAAACTCGGAGAAAAACTCAAAACAGGATGGGAATGAGTAGTGCTAGAGAATTTAGCCCCCAGATAAACGCAGATTTATGAATATAATGATCATCGGGATATGTATTATGTAGATACCTCCCCCTTAGGCATTTTTCCCGCCAGTATACATCGAGTAATTCTTCCTGTTTTGTAATTTTAAGTGTAAATATTCTGTTCCTAAACGTTCATTCCCATCAATTCCTACGAGACTAAAGAGTTAATGGACACACACACAAAAGCCAAAATTGAGTAAGCTACGTATTAAAATTTTACTTTTATATATAGCATGAAACAATACTATGCACATGTTAAAATATATTTTGAGATGTAACCACTAATGATTAAATGTTCTATAACAATGATGTCACAAGTGTAAAATAAATTTAAAAGTTTATCAATTAACCTCATTAGTATTTCTCGGAATAAAAGAAATGATTCCTCCGTGGACAAAACTAAATGATTTTTGACTCCATCATCACAAACAAAATTATATTAAATTTTCAGTCTATATACTGTTAAACGCAAACCCTTCCTAAATGATTTGCAGAATTTTCATTCATTTTCACAAGTACAATAATACGGTCTACATGACTAAGAAGTTTCTTTAACAGCAGATAAATTATTTTTCAGATTTTTCTACGGACCAGACTACAACTGACGACTCAAGCCCGCCGGGCTTCAATTGAATTCCAAAATTTGAATTCCAATTTCAAAATTTACGCCAGCGAAACCACGTGAACTAAGAAAGTACAATGAAAGACTACTGACTTGAGATGAAAAATTAAAAAGTCGAATCTTCATGTAGTAATTGTAATTCAATATCTTGCTCCTGCATCATTCGTCATATCCGAAGTTAATTCTGAAAAACTTTGATCACATCAACAGTAGATAGAGCTACCTTGAATAGAGTGTGATCATAAAATCAGATTTCATACACACGAGTGAGCTCCAGATGGCAAAGAGATCCAAAGGTTATACGCCTACGGTGACTCTTCCTGGCGAGAGATAATGTCCGTCCCAAAACTTCGCTCCCCAAGCAGTTTCGGACTCCTTTGCACACTTCAAAGACACTTTCGCGTTCATTGTACCGTATCATACACACAAAGGAGAGACTTTGAATCAACTTCACTGGAAACTTCCTTCTGAAAAATCGTTCTCGATTATTATCCTCAGAATGTGTGCGAAATATAAATTGTAAATACGATGGAAATATGTGGATTTTTCTCTACGTAATTTTTTTCTTTAACCCACGAAATAGGTCTTCTTTTCGAGTATTTTTATGTATTTATTTTATTTATTTTGTCTTTCGGCGAGTTTCAGGCCATGAGGCACTGAGGCTCTTCCACCTAACCGTTGGACTTGGGAGAGGGAATTGAGAAGGATAGATGTTGCGTTGCCTGGAAATGTGTGGTACCGAACCGACATTTGACTGGAGTACGTGAGGGAAACCCTCGCTGAAAACCTCACCTAGTTCGGTCGAGCGGGGTTTGAACCCACACTACCGCTCAGCGATATCGAGGAAGCTAAAATGTGGTCATGGATATCACATATGGATTACTAAAATTTATTGTAAATGATTTATAAATGTTTTGGACATAGTAATATTTACGTGAATTCAGGGTATACTTTAATTTTTGGACTGTTTTCACGCACAAATAGTAGAATGCGTCAGAAAAATCGGTAATTTCAAGATTTCTCCTGTAATGTGTTTTTTTAATATAAAGACGTTTTCTAATTCTAACGTTCATTTAATCTTTCTATTAGGGTACATGTCTTATAATTTATTACTGTATTGAAGTAACATTCTTATGTTTTGATTGTATTTTATATGTATATAAAAATAGCAGAGAAGGTTAAATAAATACTGAATCAATCAAATCAATCACTCATGCTGTATAAACAGTAATATATATATATATATATATATATATATATATATATATATATATATNCGTAAATTTAGTTTTCCCTTAATAACTCCTTTCCAGCGTGCTCTAGAGAAATAATATCTGTTATCAATGTAGTAGATCATAACGTTTCCAGTAAGTTTGGAAAATATCGCTTTTGCGTGTCGTAGAGAGATTATGTAATTCTGGGAATTTTATGGTGTTTGATTCGTTTATGAGTTGAATTTGCGTCACGCGAAAACTACTGAACGGATTAAAATGAAATGTTTACAATAATATTTCTAGAGATTAGAAATGGGATCAAGGTGTTCTTTCAATTCGGTACGACACAAGCAATTAGTGTAAAAAACTAAATTTCAAGAGGGAACAGGTAATTTTATTTTCTACGTATAAATTAGATACCATTAAGAAACTGAGCGTTTCTACGTCATGAAGCGGAGCGTAAACTGAATTAAGAGTGGGGTCCTTTGCAGTGTTTTATATGCGCATTCTCTGGACATTTCACCTACGTAGGTCGCGTTGAGACCTTCAATGCAGCTCTCCATCAAATGCGAGTTCAAAGCCTTTCGCTGACTTCTGACCTTTTGGATAAACCTGACCTTCACGAGTAAATGAGTCTTTTGAAACTCTTCCATTGCTTTTTCCATTCACCACGTATCGTACTTTTCGAGATAATATGAAATGTACCGAAAGAATGATATAATAAGTAGAGAAATGTCAAAAGGAATCTTATAGTAACAATTGATAAAAGTTATAAGTTTCGATCGTGTTGTGAAGGACTGGGACCCAGGACGATACAGAGAGCGACCCTCGATACAAAGATAAGGACTGGACTCTATTTTAATGTTTCTTTTCTTAACACGCTGCCACTGCTGTACTTGCAAATACGAGGTAACTTTATTGTCGAAACAGCAGTTACAAACTGCGTATGACCACGTGGAGGACAATATACTAATTTACTCTCCGGAAGCAAGCAAGGGATCATCTCATCAATTCCGATCAAGGGCCCTAAGGCACCCTAAGGCATAAATTCTTTTAACTGCGTCTGTAAGTAGTGTTTCCAATATCTTATCTTATCAGATCAGATTGCTTAGGAAAATCTTAAAACATACGCCAAGCAATTGTCAATTTGGCATCGTAGCATTACAACGTACATGGCAACGTGGAAGGCCAAAGTTCATCTTAGCAAAGTTACCGACGAGACGACAAAGTTTCTATAAAATAATTTCTATTCATGCTCTCTTTAAGTTTCGATATTTTAGTTTCTTCATGTGCAAATGAAAGTGTTCAATGATATATTTTGCGAGGAATTTAGAAAAGTTCTTCAAAATTTCAATAAACATGTGCAAAAAAAATTTATATAGAATTTAAAAGCAAATAATTTATATTTAAAGAAAACAATGATACTATATTTTATATTGAATTTAAAAGCAAATAATTTAAATTTAAAGAAAACAATGATACTAAAGAAATTCACGAGTTCGCAATTATACCCCAAGTATTAAAACTTTATTTTAATAAAAATATTGAGTAGGAAACGGGTCTAATATATATCCAAACCATATTTTCAATAAATATTTATTCATGTAGCATCTAGATTTACAACATAATACATTTGGAGAACAATATTTACTAAAGAAAAAGGTATATGCTCTATTAATTATGCAATTGTATTATACACAATCAATTACTTTATTTTTTGTTAAAAAGTCTATTGCAATTTAATCGTGCATGATCAATGTTGTGATGCTAGTTTAGAATCATCTTCAGGGTCGCTGTATTCTTATTTTGTATTTTTTCTAATTACACAACATTATTGTAGATAAATTACCTTTTTCTACAAACATTAAAAAGGAAAAAAAAAACCCTAGATGTTGTGAACGTTTAGCCTTTCAGAGTCACAATGGATATTACACTGACATGAAACTAAAATGTATTCCTCTCCGCGAGTTTCATTAGAAATCTCTTCGTTGTTCCTGCTCTATCATTTGACAATCAAATATAAAAGTTTCTTCTATTTGTTAAACGAAATTACGTGTCATTGGCGCCTTCGTTTTATGTCCGAGAGGAAAATTTCAGCGATCTAAATTTCTAATTTTACAGTCAGTAAAAAGTAGAACGCCATTAAAGTATTATGCATAAGTAACATAAATATTACAATTTAAAAACATATTTCGTATAATATCCCATATTTGTTGAACACTTTGTGAAAATATGAAACTCTCTGTTGAATTGACGACAAAATGTTACGTTAATTGGAGAAGATTTCTATATTTAAAATAACAAGCCCTTAGAATATGACACTGAATCAGGAATACGGGGAACTACAAGTTACAATAACTTAACATATAAAACTAAATACGACCTTGTTAACTGCCTCGCTCGATTTAAATTTACTGTAAATATTATACTGAATGTCTGACTAATACGTTTATCTTCACAAATGTAACATCCATGTTGCTTCGTAAAAAGTTATACACCCGCAAAGAAAGTTTCTAAATGACAATGTTCGTTCCCTGCTCTGGAAATCAATAAATAATACTGAACATCGATACTAACATTATAAATGAGGAGTGAGTTAAGTATGTAGAATATATAAAGTATTTCAATTGTAAAAAAATTCGTCAACGAGGTTTTCATATTATTGATCTCTGATTATTTTTTTAGGTTGCACGATTACTACCAAATTGTTATATCGTGGATAAATATGTCACTAGAAGATGTAATTTATTTGTTCCTTAAGTAGTTTTATATTATTTATAACTCGAGAATTAAACTTTTGTGTTATTAGTTCATATTTGAGACAAACGTTTTCTATATTTATTTAATTCCTTTTCACATATATGAAAAACTTAAGAGATTTGCAAATTATGTGAAATTACTTTCGACAATACACATCACTTGTAGGCAATGAGATTTGATTTCTTTACTTCACTGTATAAATATAAGAAATTATAGGAATATTTATAAGTAATTTGTGATTCGAATTATACCAATTCCATACGATATCTTGCAATTATATTCAAATTCTGTTAAAAACTATATTTTATCACAGTATTACGCAAACGTTTTTTACAGAAACTCTAATATCTTTTACATTGCCTATGAAGACCTTGCGAGACAACGAATCTCGAGATGTCGTTTAAATATAGAGAATGGTAAAGTTTATTGAAGTCAAGAATATACAGAATATTTTTGTTATAGAAGTCCAAAATGTGTATAATAAAAAAATACAAAATATATCTTGTACAGAAAACCTTGAAAAATTCCATTTCCAGACACTAGTAAATAACGTGCAAGTACTTATTGAAATACGAATCGCTGACGCTCGGGATAAACGTGTGAGAAGAGACCGTGTTGGGAGATCTGAGTAATCATTCATTACATAAAGTGGGACGGTCTTCCGTACTACGATACTTATATTACGATAGGGAAGACTACGATATGTAGTAGAGGATGAATCCACTTCAATTTTGGCAAGGGACGGGTAACTCGTCAATAGCGTCAGGGAGATGTTAAATTGAAGGGAAACGTAAAGTGAGATACTTGTTTTGCAAAAGCAATGTATACAAGGAGACTGGCTGTGTCATAGAAATAAATTTAAAAAAAATAATACTTCATACCTTGATTGAGAATCAAAATGTAAAAAATAGGATCCCTCTCATCAAAGTAAACCGATTAGTCATTACAATGTTCATTCCATTCTAATTTGTTTACTTCATTACACTGTTTACAATTTAAAAATCTTAATTTTTGTAAAAATCGTGAAGCTACTCAAAATGAAAAGCACTGGCTAAGAATAATGTCATCCGAAATAGTTTGACGTACTTCTGTTGATTTTGTGTTCTATATTTCATTGAATAGTTTCTAAGGTTTTAAAGTTGAATAGCTAATTTGGTATAAACTTTTTTTTATTAATCAGATATGACACGTAGAGGAATCGAGAATTTCTGAATAACATTTCAAAAATGGATTGTCGGATGAAGCAAAAATAAATATTGTGTTCCTAGCGGTTTGATTACAACAAAATACTTAATACAATAGGAGTATACCACCACGACTTTCATAAATTTGATTATTTTAATTATCTGGAAATAAGAGAACCAGGAACGTAAACAGTGTAAAAAGGTCACTTATGACAAACTTAATTGAGATATACCAGAGATATAACACTAGTAATGGAGATACAATACTCTGAGACAAGTTATTTACATCCCTCGAGCACCATACAATAATCCAACTTGCTGCAGTTTTTTCTTTGTTTTAGAGTTTGGAAAGTTGACTCCATCAAAAATTTCATTATAAAATGTCTGTACTCTTAAATATATACTGGTAATTATTACAAGGAATTCTGTGCGTGTAAGTTAGTGTTAAGACATACATAGACGATAACGTTTTTTCGTTGTTTTTTTTTAGTATTTGACGAAGAAATATGATTGAGAAAATTGATAATATTTAAAATAAAGTTGTTGCATTAATTACATTGTCAATGCAGGAAATGAAAATCACCATATTAAGTCCATCCTAACTAACCATCGGCAGTTCTAGCCATCAATTACTTCAAGTGAGACAACAACCCGCAAAATCCCGTTATGGTTCAAAGAGTTTTACTCGAAATGTTTTACCCAGTTAAATTTGTACTTTGCGCGAAATACAATAGAAATTACGAACTGTTTCTAGCTCCAATCACTGACACCTGTCTCTCACCCTATGTCCAGTGTTGCTCCCTTCAACGAAGGGCTAGCAGCATCAGCCCCCTCGTATTCCACACCCCCGCCCTCCCTTCCCGTGCTCATTAAGAGCGTTAATGAAGGTGCGAGAGTCTGCGCGCGTGCGGAGCCTCCTTAATAAGCAGCACCCCTCCCTTTGCCGCTGGCCCTTCGCCGTCGTGGCATTGCGGTCACACGTACACATTCACCCGCTCCCTCCACCCTCCGCAGAGCAATCGCTGAAAACGGCTCCAATCACAAGTGGAACATCTCACCACTGAAAGTCCTCGGGGATTCACAGCTGGAGAGAACGAGGAGACGCGTTGCTCTGATTGTGAGATTACGTTTAAGACGCCGTGACTCTGGAGGATATTCCTCTAGGTGTGGTTTCTTGTTAGGATTAAGGTTTCTCTTTACTTCAAGCGAAGTTTTATGTGACGGAAATATATCCATACTAATGTGTCTGTCTGTCTGCTACCTGATCAGGACTAAACCACAGAACACATCGAACTGAAATTCGGAAACAAAATAGATTAGATGTCCAGAATGAAAATAGACTAATTTTATTTTTTTTAATGTGTGATAAGAAAGATGAAAATGGTATTTTGACAATAAATATCGATAAAATCGAAAGAAAAAAAAAGTTGCTTACGCTGTCTAAATTGTTACAGATAGGTGACGACTATGAATGGTGACGACTATGGTTTATCTCGAAGGGTTCTACAAAAAAGTGTCCGCAACAGTATATTTCTAACTACAAAAAATTAACATAAATTATAGCTAGAACGTTATTAAAAATTGAAGTGTTAAAATACTTCAATTTAAGAGAGTAATATAGGAAGGAAAAAATCAATTATCATCAAATTTAATACGTTTTGTGCATTTAACAAGGACAAAAAAGTATTTAAGTTGTACAATTTCGACGAATTTTTAGATTTTGCAAGAATTTTAAAGAAATGGTGCAGCCGCGTCATGCCTCGGAAACGAATATTCGACCGGAGCGGCTCCCGTGAGATGGTGTAGTGTATACAGTCAAGTTTTGTATTAAATTTGTATTATTATGAATTTGAAAAATTAGGATGCTGAACTTGTTTTTAAAAAACAGTAAGTAAAAGTGTTTTGATATTACAACGTAGATAGATTTTCCTTCCTTAGTAAATAAGATTTATCTAAGAAAAATCCCGGAAATGAGGCGGGTAATCAGCTAGATTTTTCATATTTGTAACGTCTTCTAAAGAAACTAAGTTCTTGTAATGTACTACAGCGCTGCACAACTGGCGGTAAGCGAAACTTCTAAGGGCTGCGAGATATAATGCATTTTACTTCCAATTTTTCATGAAACGGTGGGGGACACAAATTTTTGCTATAAATCTATGTTGTCATAATTACTATTGGACGTGACATATACGGTGCGAGAAAATAAAAAAATTGTTTTCGGAATAAACCTGCCATACATTATATTTTATATAAAACTAAATATTAAAAATACTTTTTGAAATTAAAAAATATACTATTTATGTTTTTCTAACTTGAAATAATATAAACTTGTTGATGAGAATCAAAATATTGCGTCAAAAATTAATAAATATGATCCAATAGTTTTATTCATCGAGCAACATTTTGGTGAACCTATCACGTAGCAGTCCCGATCAAGTGTATCGATTAAAAGTGTATATAAAATAGCCTGCAGACAAGGATATGTTGTACTGTACTGATGATTGTATAATTACAATAAAATATTGTATACATTTCTATCGTGAGTTTGTCAAATCAATAGTATGATACTACCCTAAAAGACGTACGGACCTACTCTACCAGGTACACTTAGGCAAAGTATGACAGCGACTCAGGTCTGTTCGACTCTGAAGAAAGACACAGACAGATGAACGACATGTTGGTTGTTTTATCTAAGACGCGGTTTGTCCCGGACTAACAAGTTCAAACGCGGATGATTAAACATTCAACGATGACATATTTCACGCGCCCTTGCGCCAGCTACGGATATTCGAGCAAAGAGATCCTCATCTGAGTCAAATGGAGTCGCATAAACAAGTCTCTTCAGATGTCCCCATAAAAAGTAATATTTGCGCCTCATCGCGTCACTTGCACTTTATCAAGGATGCCCATAGTTGAGAAATTTACAGAAAAGGACATTCTGAAGTAAGAAAATTTGGGAATATTTTTTATCTATTGCATGTCTCTGCAACGTTGTTGGATTCATGGTGAAAATAGGCTAATCCCACCATTGACATATAAGACCCAGACCCAGCGATCGTATGTACTGCTAGACCGAAGGTTAAAGCAAAATTTGGGAACTCTGTCTTTCTCACACATTGACTTGGGTGAGGGAACCGGTTCCCCTCTCTAAATACGACGCGCAAGTCGTTGCGCACAAATACCTTACCCTCTCCAAGCGGATGTGTGAGAGAGAGGGCGATACCAAACAGTATCTTCTCTCTCATGTTATTACGGACAACCCACAACAGAGATCGCTGGGTATATATCATATAAGCGTATGATTTCCACCACGGGTGGATCTACGTAACGTGAAACTCCACCCCCATTCTTGAGAAATGTGAAGGTTTTCACCTATGTTTCTCTCGCCAAATCCCACAGGGTCGTACTATACGGGCGCTTCTACCGCGCCGTTCTAGCGCGTCTTTGAAGCGCGCATGACTGGGCCAATGATACAGCATAGGACGATAGATGCCAAAGTGTGGCAGGACGCGTAAACTGGCGTTGGAACGTTTCTAACGCCGCGCCGCTTGTTCCGCTGGGAGCGCATGTACAACGCACTTAATCTAATAATTCATACAATACAGGAGTTTTTAACGCGCTTCGAACGCCCAATTTCGTCAGCAGTTCCACTTTCGGTGCGTAAATTTATTGTCCGTATAGTATGGCTCACGCTTTCGGTGAGTTTTCTTTGCGCCCGTATAGTATGACAATTTCTGTCGCCGGCGTTAGTGCTTAGCGCGCTTTTTCTAATGACCCTGAGACATATTAGTATATCTCCTTCCCAATTTACTTTGATTTAGTATTTGTTTTGGTGGGATGCTGAACTCCCGTTATTGACGTCAAGAAAGCAAGAAGCAAAGAAAGCAAGAAGCAAAGAAAGCAAGAAGCAAAGAAAGCAAGAAGCAAAGAAAGCAAGAAGCAAAGAAAGCAAGAAGCAAAGAAAGCAAGAAGCAAAGAAAGCAAGAAGCAAAGAAAGCAAGAAGCAAAGAAAGCAAGAAGCAAAGAAAGCAAGAAGCAAAGAAAGCAAGAAGCAAAGAAAGCAAGAAGCAAAGAAAGCAAGAAGGAAAGAATGTAAGAAGGAAAATAAAGAAAGAAGGAAAAAAGAAGAAGGAAAGAAAATAACTTAAATCCCATGAACTGTCCATGAACTCGCTATAAAATGGAATCCTCTAAGACAATGTGGATATATTTTCCAAGACCACATAATGATTTCTACAGTAGGAGGACTTGGTTGAAGTGTTCATACGTTGCTGGGGTTAGAAATACTCTAAATAATTTCGGATGAATAGACATGATATAAACTAAATCCAATTAAACGTCGAAGATATTAGTCAAAAATGTCTTGTTTATTATGATTCCTTGTTCCAATAGGCCAGTAAAAGTAGAGTTTTTGATTGAATAAACTCGCAGAAAGCAGGAAATCGCGTTAATACCTTCATATGGTCCCAAATACATGGAATCTGTGTTTGCACCACCTCAAGAGGTGTACGTAACTTTCGGCAGCAGAAAACAAGAAAATTTTGCAGTTCTTTTTAGTTTTTTTGCTTATATCTCGGAAACAAAGCATCGCACAGAAAAGTATACTCAGTTTACAATTAAAGAGCATAAAATTATACGCCTAATGAATACCTCAAACATTAAATTCGGTTCAGTTGTTTGCCCGCAATCGCCGATCAAAAACTACCAATTTGTAGCAACTTTAGCGGAAAAAGTTGTAATAGTCAATTTCAAACCGGTTTTCAGCTGAGGTTTCCCTCACTTACTCCAGAAAAATGTAGGTTCGTTACCATAAGTTCCCTGGCAACCCAACATGTCCCCTTCCCAATTCCCTTATATAAGTCCAGTGGTTATGTGGAAGAGCAGACTTCTTGACCTGAACATTGCGAAAAGGCAAAAACACAAACAAGCCCCGAGGGTGGAAATATCGGAAAATACGAGATTTTTTTATTTATTTTACTTGTCTTACCTTTACGATTCGTGTACTCAATGAAAATAAAACAATTTTTGAAGAAGTGCTTAGTTTTTCCATCGAAAACTGTCCATCGCCCATTGTGGTTTATAGGCCATCTTTGGGACCAGTTGGATCCCCGCTACCTCCGTGGCCACCTGGCTTCGCACCTCAACCCGTGAAGAGACGTATACTAATCATCAACTTGGACGACGAAGAAGAAGAGTCCGAGATTATCTCTGGAGAATAGATCACAATAGTTTTAATATGGTGAACGTCTCAGGATAAATGCGGATTCCTATCCTTGCCGGAATGTATAGTGTCGAATTTGTATTAACTTTGTCAAAAACATTTGGTTAATTAAAATTTTCCAGTCAGGTGAAAATGGTGACGAGCCGGGAATCGAACTTGGGACTCCTGCATTCATCGCAGAGGTGTTAACCACTTTACTGAAGGCGAACGGGTGGTGTAGTGGTTAACACAGCTGCGCTCAAAAAAGCAGTACCGGGTTAGATTCCCGGCTCGTTGCCCTTTTCACCTAACTGAAAGTTATCACATATCGTCTCCACGTGTAGGTCTTACGGGAGAAATGTATGCAAATTCACGATCATGTTTTCGTGCTACACTAGTAAATAATAGTGAATTTCAAATGCCAGGTATTTTTCATTCCTTGGTACATTTTTGTTATGATAATTTAATTTGTTTTACAGGGGAGGACAATGACTGGAGATTTCTTGGAATACAGGAAATGCATATGATCAAAAGTTTAATTCCGGAAGGAATCATATACCATCCTACTTAACAGACAATTATTGATGTTTCAGAAGAGACCAGGACTGTGACCGTTAAGCTAATAGACTTATTTCTAGGGTATGATTCTTGTTGAGAAGGAAAATCTTGACGCCAGGCGGAACGAACTATCGGAGGATTAAGTGATTAAAATTCCGAAAATGTAGTTTCTTGTATTGGTTGTCCGGTGTTCGTGACCCATTGAAAATGTGTCGTGTGTTAGAATTTGCAGTGATGTGTGTTGTAAAACTATGGTGTAGCCAACAATTGAGGAATTATTACCAAACTGTTACGTAATGAGTGATTTTTATATATAATAGTTATGTTTTGTGTTTTAAGTTGTCAATTGTTTATCAATATTATCAAGAATTGTGACTGATTCAATATTTTTAATTATATCCTAAAAATGTTTTCCATCCTTCTCCATGGACCCCTAGGTTAAACAAAGAGAAACAATTTGATTATGTATGTCTTTCAGGTTTTAATTTTTTTTTAGTATTTGTTCATAGTCATCAACAGATCTGAATGAGTCTCACATTTACAATGAAGACATCGCAAAATTTGTAGAATCGCTTTTGTCAATCAAAGTCGGAAACATTAGAAGGAATAACTAAAATTGATAAGTTTATTTCAATATTTACCCATAACGTACGTTTCTACTGGGAAGTTGAAACGTGATTTTCGTATTAAGTATTTGTAATGAAATTACCGCAACAATCAATCACCTATTTCATCTATATTTAAGTATTTGTATTGGAATATGGAGAAAGAAAACTATTAAAGATGTTTCAATTGACCATTTTATTATAAGATTTCATTAAATAAATTTTNTTACTATAAATTTCATTAAATAAATTTTTAATTTAAGTTATGAGCTGACGTTAAATGAACGTTTTGAATGAAATACATTCTTTTTATTCGAAAGCATCAATTCCATTGGATTTTTGAAACCATAATGTCTCCTTATTCCGAATCCCATTATTTCCGCTTGTGGAATATTTCATCATCATCATCATCATCATCATAAAAAGACAAGCTCCCCATTTTGTTAGACTCCTTCGGGGGGTTTAATGCACTCAAGCTATAATAAATAATGAGCTCGCAGAGTAGCCATTGACGCAAAGGTGTGTGCTATAACTAAAATATTAATACATTGGATAAACAACGTAAAAAATACTGTAAAATAAATTGAATATAAAAGAAAAATGAACGAACATTAAAATTTTATATAGTAAAGGGGGAATAAAAGTTGGTGTTAACGAAAAAAATTCCTTTTAATTTTATTATATCGATTTCAAAAAATCATGTAGATTGAAGAATATTTGTGTATTTAAAATCAAAGTTATAAAATACGGAATGTTGAGCGCTGAGTCGTGATTATTATCAGAATAAGAGTCGTTTTGGTCCAAAAAAATTTGAGAACTTCTATAATTGGTGAAATTGACTCTAGTTTATAACCCAGACCAAAAATGTAGTTTTGAATAATCTATTCATACCCAATTCTTTCAAGTTTATTTATTGTTTATGTAATGGGAAAGTGTGATGAGTCTTTCACTACAACCTGTCATCCCCGCAACGCAATCTGTTGCCGCAACTCCCCTTCCCTCTGAATGCCAAGCAGTCAGACCATGCAGGATAGTGACGCAGGCGAGAGAGAAGAGGAGAAGGGGCAAGGCACTGACCGTGACAGCCGTCAACGCCAGATAGCTGGCGCAAATGAGGGAATTAACACAGCCCCGAATTAACAGATTGGCCGCAGCCGATGAGCGGTACAGGCATCGTCCACGCAGGAAGGGTTAGGGTACGGAAGTACGAACCGGAATTCAGTGGGGTAAGACGAGGTAGAGTAAAAATGAACTGTGCAGGGAGATATACGGTGATTAGGTGAGGGAAGAGCTAATAGAAAATCAGTTGAACAAAATGTAGTTACCTCACATTGCATTAATAATGATCACTTGATGGATTGAGAAAATACATTCATTTTGGACAAACAAATTAATTACAAAAGTTGTATATCAGAAATATTTATAAAAAATACACACGAGTTTGACTTTACGCAGAGACACTGAAGAACTACCTGGTTTATACAATACTATATTACAACATGTTTGTGTATTTTCTGCTTTTTTTTTGTAAACATATTTTTTGTTTACATCATATTCATTTATCCTGTTATGTTTATTGTTATAATTTGTTTCTACTTGATCACCTGACGATGACTTAAATCAAAGGGGAAACGTAGTGATCTCGTCGTAGAAAATATAAATATTTGTCCATAAAAGGTCGTCAGTTTTTAATTATTTATTTAATTGAAAGAACTGAGAGGTCAAGAAAAATCTTCATGCTTTGAATGGATTATTTCCGAAAACTACGAACCATTATAAAACATGGTAAAATCTGAATACAATATAACCTTGACTTGCCTGGGTTTCGGAAATGTCATTATCATCTTCAGATATTGTCGATAAGTACATGACTGAACTTCACCAAATATTACCTTCGTCCCTCTCAACAAATAATAGCTTTCTTGAATTCATTATAAAAAAGTTCGCTCCATTATCAATACTAAATACTGCCAAAATCTTTTGAAGTCATTTTTCTGGATATTCACTCCAATAGCGTACTCCAGAGATAGTACAATACTGGAATTCAGTTGCTTTAGCACCATCCCATGTCAAAAATTTTGACAATGTTCCACTGCACTCCAACCGTCTCTATTAAGTCTGTGCTTTGTCTCCATGAACATCGGAATAGAGACTCCAATGACAATTAGTCATTAAAACTGTCTTTCAATAGGCCCATGGAATTCGCTGTGGGTTAAGTTTACCAATAACTTGATACAAAGAGTAGTGAAATAGCTAACTTCTTCAAAAAGTTTGACCACAAGGAAATAACCGGTACTATTTTTACATGTGACTGAGTGGGTTTGGGAATCCGTCTGGACGTTGAGGTATGAGTACAAATTTCTTTATTTCATCGAGATATGAACCTCTGTTGTCGAAACAACAATTCAGTCCTCTATCAACAGAGGTAGCTAACCCCCAGAATCGATACACAGAAGTCAAAAGAGCAAGTTCTTTTCTCTTGAAAGTCAAACACATTTACCCTGAACAATGTAGGTTTCACGGAAGGCCGACATCACATACGTGGTCGAGTTAAGGATACTATTAATTTCAGTATCATTGTTGCTCTAATATGTTAATTACATTGAGGAGAACCGTTATGTAAGTAAGTATTCAAGAGACGTTGTTTTGAGTGGAAGATTTTGGAGCTACACAACATTACCGTAATGCTAGAAGATAATGGTTGGAACCATTGATCTTTCAGCTAACACTGTTTGGAAAGTCAATTATTTTTGTCAAGTTAAGATGAACCGAAATCTTGGTTTACTTTTTAGTGCTTGAAAGGCAAAGCCTAAACACAGTGGAAAAATTAGCACCTACCAAATTTTAGTAGTAGGCGGTCTATCTTTGAGGCTTAAATGGATGTCGGAAGTCTTGACTATTGCTATTCAAAACTGGACAAAATTTAAGAACTATAGTTAATATATTTGTAATATAATAATTTAAGGATAATTAATATTGTGATATTCAGCAACCAAGAAATACTAAGGAGTATAAAGTAACCATCAAAAACAAAGAATGGTAGGACTTTTAAAGAAAATACATATTGAATATAATTACAACTAACTGAGAAATTATTATATACTCCAATAAAATATTGTATTGTAAAATGCTGATGGTGAGTGATACATTGGTGACCAAACGTCGTTCTTATTTTTTGTAATATCATAGAATTGTGGACGCTAGATATAAGGGATATAAGGGAGTATTTCAGGAGACCTCGATGTGTACAGAGCAATTGAACTTACTACTATGTTCCTTCAGAAATAGACATATTATTCAAACACTTCAGAGAAAGATCAACCGGAGGTTGTGATAAGTGGCTAATCTTGAAACTCAAGCTAGATATGGTGACACCATACAATGCGACTCCCAAAAATACTTCTTGGTTGACATTAGATAAAGAAATACACACGAACTCATCTGACAAACTTAAAGTGAACATTTTACATTTGCTTCTTGTATGTTATTTACCCATGAGGAAACTCCTTTTCCTGATTTATCTGTAAAATCTTGGCACGAAATATTTTAAACTCATCCCGGGGTACAAATACAATATTCTCAACCCACATATTAGTTTACATATTTCTCTCCTTTCGTGTTCTTAAAAGTTCACTTCTGTTAACTTCAAAAAATAAACGAGACAGAGAAAACTCCAATCAGAAGGGAAAAACACTTTACTCAGAAAGATTAATAAGCAAAACGTTTAGTAAATACCTCTGAATTATTTCATTTTCATTTCACTTTCGGGTGATGTTCTTCAAAGTCATTAAATAATTTTACTTCTACGATTCAGTTACGTAATTCACACGTTCACTTGATTGTGCGCCACACGAAAGGCAATTGAAATCTAGCGAACACAATATTAAGCTTCATACACAACAGCAATGCGAGTGAAGATTTACATCTACTGATTAACGGTCAATTTTAATAGTTTAACTCCTCATATAATTCATCAATATTATTACTTGCAAAAATCATTAAGAAGAGTCATTTGATTTTTCACATAATGTCGTCCATTACTTTTTCTGATTTCCATGCCTTAGTGTTCACTTTTATTAGTCTAGATGTACTCACTAACTTCCGTGTTTTATTACGTTTTAATTTTACAATGAATGGTAAGAACAAGAACAGCTCTCATCAAAACGCTGGAATACTTGAATAATAACACATGTCAGTTACTTGAGAAAGAAAAGAGTAATTGTACAAATGAAATGAAGACTCAGTATCATCTGGTTNCTAAACATTGTAAACTAGCGTAAAAATGGCATACTATGACGGATCAGTATCCGGGATCCTTAAAAAATAAATAGAACTGCAAAAAGGTTGTGGGAGAAATTACTATATTTGTGTAACAATATGTTGTAGTTCACATTTAAGGGTATTTTCTTGGTGTTTTATGTATATACGATTACTCTTTTTTTTTACAATTTACTATATTTTATGAGTTTTTCATCTCCAAAGAGCATTTTCTATATATTGTTCGGTACACGAAAATTGTTTGGTGTTTCAATACTTACTAATTTATCTTTGTGGATGTCGTATTGTCATGTCGCATTCTTTAATGTACACTCCTGGAATAATAAAAGGGCTCACAAAAATATTCTAAGTCCCGCGCGCTTGGTAATTTGGATCTGTTTGTTTTGCAATGCCACGCCTCTGCGACTGGGAAAAAGCTCCCCACTTTCGTTCCAGCAATCGTACTCAAATTTGAAACCGCTTCCACATTTGGCGAACCAATAGAAGACTAGTCCTGGCGAACATACCCCTATTAAATCGCAACGAGAGAAAATGTTTTATTGCGCCTCTATTAAATAAATATTTTGTAAATTTTTATTACAAACATCTTGGACATACAGAACAAAATATTCATTATTTCTTAACTACAATAAAATTTATTATTCTACATATTTAAATGACATCTCAAGTTTCGTTGTATCACAACACCGTCCCACGGAATATAAAACAAATTAAACTTCTTCGAAATATAATTCTTCTTATTTTACAATCGATATTGTTTAATCACAGAATCTGAATATCATCGCGAGATATCGAATGAATTTCGTAAGATCCTCATTCAGGAATTACTTGTAAGTAAGTATTCAAGAGTGGAAGATTTTGGAGCTACACAACGTTACCGTAATTTTAGAAGATAATGGCCTGAGTTTTATTGAGTGGCACAAAGAAATCAAAGTTCATTGGCATCAATTAATGTGTGTTGTTCACTGTAATTTCAAGTAATATTCAGCTCTTTTATACTATTTTTAGACGTCAATAGGAAATCAAGCATTATAGAAAGCAATTTGATATAAAGTGAATGAATAACACTAAATGTTAATTCCAATGATATCTTCAATGATTTTAAACTACTAAGTAAATTACGTCTGTAATAGAAGTATGGGTGCAAGATACAACGATTATCTGTAATCTTGCAACATATAAAACAATATGCCCGGAGAGTAACATTACTAAAAAGTTTATTTTTAGTTCTCAGAAAGATAACAAAAGGAACATCTCTCTTTTATTTACACTTCCAAATACAATTGAGTTGTATTCTTCTTTCGTTATCATCCACATTCCGTACAATTCATGGACAACAGGGGGCAAACAAGATAATTCAGAAGCATTCTTTATATCACTTTTTACGAATCAATATGATTGTTCATATTTGTGAAGATAAACATATTGATTAGACATTTAACATGATCTTTAAAGTAAGGATAAAAAATCAGCCAAGAAGTTGATGAGATAACACACTCACACACAATTAAATATAAAGTTATTGTAACTAGTAGATTCCAGCATTCCAGATCCAAGGTCATTTTGTAAGAAGCTATTTTAACGAAAGAACAACAATAAGAAAAAACGGATAACAACAAAACACAAATTTAAAAAAATATTAAAATAAAAAAATACAACAGATATATTCATAAAAAGTTATTGAAATATAATATTTAGACTTATTTAACTTGGAAAACCCTGCTCTCAAACTCAAATAAATTAGATTTGATCCGAGCAAACACAATTAAACAACCACATCACTTTTATTTAAATTTCATAATATTTCTCTGTTGGATTTATACTGATCATCGAAGAAAAAACTTTTGTTATTTAATACGATTTAGTATGATTTCAGTTCTATTTGGATTTGATTTATATGTGGATATAATTTGGTATGACCTGAAATAATGTCACTTTAGAATGCATCGATCTAGAAGACAAACATAATTTTGGTGAGCGATCGCAATAGCAAATTCATTACGAGTCATCCATTTCACTCTTTTACTACACGTGCAGAGGAAGCGTACTAGAATAATGGTAATACCGTTATTGAAAGCACAATATATTTTGGACTTAATAAAGTGTTAAAATCGGAAAATCTTACTTATACATTTTCACAGCAGCCTGAAAATAAAATATCTTGGGTATATTTAATTTGTTGTCATCTCTACGTGTTTTATGGTCTCAAAAATACGGTTCTTTAGTGCGACAAGATCACTTTCCAGAATATTATTTCTTCAGACTTGTTATTCGTTATTTGTTTTTTAATACAAGAAGAAGAAATTTTCACGGATAGGTTTTTCCCCTTATTACTACTTTTTCTTATAAGCGCGGGACTTAAAATATTTTCGTGAGATCTTTTATTATTCCAGAAGAATGCATGCAAAGGAAAGAAGAAAAAGAAAATAACTTTTAAGAAACGATACTTTGCTTCACATGATTGTTACCTTCGAATCACTTATCAACCTTCTGAGAATCTGTCCAGCGTATCACATGCACAAACCGTTAAACATCTTGTTACAAAATTTCGCTACGGAATGTGTCCTGATTCATGAATTTCCTCCCAGGAAGCGTTACTCGTGTCTGTCACCTACCTATAGGGTGCATTTGTTTGGGTACAACCACGTAGAAACCTTAATTGTTACTTTAAACGGTAATAGTGTTGATACTACAATTAAGGATAATCTAAAAGCTGTAAGAAATGCTCGAATGTAGACACTTCGTGTTACAGAGGCGCCAGATCAATCCTTTGAAAGAAGAACTACAAGAAATGATATTAATGACTTCCATACCATTGAAGTATAATTATCTTCTGGTATCGTATTTACGTATATCGTCAAAGGATTATTTTCAATTAAACTATAACTTTTTTTGTGTTGATAACTGTATGAGTAATTCGCACAGGTTTTTCCTAGTTCGAATATACATTAAAGTTTATGAAGAATCGTACCGTAAACAAAGAATTTTTTTCATTTTAATTATTGCTCAAGTTTGTAGATATTCTGAATGCAAGTTTAATTATACTGTATTAAACCATTCTTATGGCATATCCCTTGCGAAAACACTGGGGTCTTTTCATTCTGTTCCATCGTCGCTGTAAGAACATCCATCCATATACTTTCACAAAAAAAAAAAAAAGAAGTTCGACCCGAGTTCTTGTATTTTGCAACAAAAATAGGGAAAGAGAGTAGACACAATGGGTGAAAAGAAGTGTTGAATTAGAAATAATTTCTGTACTTGTAAAATCTACGTATGGTAGAGACTATATTTGTTATCAATCACTCTGAAAGTTTCTCTTGATTTTCCGGACAGCGGCGTTCCACAATTTCTAGTCAAGTACTCGAGGAGGTTGCGGTGTTGTGTACTAGTAAAATAAATAAGTTTCATTTATTCTTAAAATGAATACTAGAATCGCCTCATCGATATCCAACAATATTCGACGAGGAAATGAAGAAATCATCGCGTCCATGCGTATTTAACTCCCCTTTCCGGATACGCACACAACTCATTTTTACATCAGATTGAGTGATATTGGGAGTCCTTCAGGACGTTCAGAAATTATGAAAATTCCTTTCGTCCAATTACAGCCCTGTTCTCTACTCGTTCCGACTTTAAATACATATCGTAGTGAAATGTAACCAGAAAATGAGTGAGTTTTGTTCTCAAGAATCTACAGTACACAGCATTAAATGACGGCTGTTGATAAAGTCAAAGGCATTTTCTTTATTATCTTTCCCTTCTTTTATAACGGGTCAGTTACAAAGGGTAATTTAAATTACGTATTCGATACTTCAATAGTTTTTCAACTGAATGTTCCTGGTAACGACAATCTTATGACCATCAGACTTTTGTTAATTAAAAGGTCAGATTGACGGAATGATGTGAAGTATAAAATCACATTCGTCTAGATATATGATTTACGCCAAATTTCAATCATTTTCTGAGCAACTTGCGCTTTTTTACTTTATTATTTTCATCTGCTCTGATAATGAAGAAATTACACCATAGTTTTCAGTAAAAAGTAATAGCAAATAGAAAATATAAAGTGAATTAGAAATATCAAATAGTTCATCAGGAGTGATACATTTAATCTTATTCTTTCGTTCTTTGTCATTGGCCCAGGAAAAATAGATTCGGAGAAAGGCGAAGTTCGACAAAAATTCTATAAAATACCGTAAGTATACACCTAAATTAGACAAGTAAACTGCGTATTACGTTTTCGGAGAGTGTGTCGATACGCGTGCACTTGTGCGCACTGTAAGGGCAACGCAGGATTAAACGGATTTTGGAACCGTGTTAACTCGCAAACGATCCTTCGTAGGAGAAAACATAAAACAACCTGTTTGTGTCCAATTTTATGATCTATAAAATCTATGATAACTATTTTTATGATAGAACTGAAGAGATATTTTCGAAAAACCGCTTTTCGTGACCTTTGGGAATAAAATTTTTAGCACTAGTGGGATCGATGAGGACTTTTGATATTTCTTTTGAAATGATGACTAGCGCTCCATGTTAGTCAAATCATTGAGAAGAATAATTGTTTTCTTTATTTTAATTGTAATTGTTTTATTGCACCATATTATTTATTCCAATGGTGAAAAAATATTGTTCAATTTCTATGTATTAGTTAATATTACAGTGTAAACAATATTCAGGAACTTACCTGACTCGTTTTGAGAACATGTGGCGACGCGGAGGCCGAGCAGAACCGTTCCGTGATTCATGCATCACACCCCGGAAAAAGTGAAATACATTTCTGTAGTGTCTGGTGACATAGATATAAGTGATGTAAAAAAATTCGACAGAAAATGTTCGACAAACAAAAGTAATTTTTTATCATTTTCGCGATTTAAAAGTTGGTTTTTTCTTTTCGGAAGTAAGTGTTTTCTCCATAAGACGCAATGTATTACACCATCAATTATAATCGGAAGTATTTAATTTAGATGACCGGTGAGGTATGTTTTTTAAGTTTAAATCACAATAAGTAAATGTTACTGCGTTGTTTTAAGTTGATTTAAGATATTTTACTGATTTAATTCTACCTTTGCTAGTATTACCTTGAGATGTACACCAAATTTCACCTCTATGCGAATTTGTACTTTGTGGAATGTCTATTTTTCCAGGACTACCACATTCGTTTTGTTGTATATGATCGAGAGAACATACGGAAGGGTGCGCAGGACACAGTACGAGAAGGGATGAAGTGGTAGTGGTTGGTGGGGGTTGGGGGAGAGGTGGAAGGACAAGGGAGGTCGCCACAAGAACGTGAGCGCAAAGCGTCGACGCCCGACGTTGAGACGCGCATGTAATTGCGCCTTGTGGAACGCCATTAGTTTATTCAGACAACCGCAAGGGGTGCACCAGTTGAAGAGATGGAGAAGGGGACGAGAGGAGTAATAGAGAAGGTCCAGTCGTTCTCGATTATCGAGAGGCGTAAAGTGAGGTTCGTAAAGGAGATGGACCTAAGTGAATTTCATCAATTAATCAAATTTGCTACTTTCCGTTCAAGGCCAATAACCATACAAATGCAGATTAGTGAATCAGAGTACCTACTTCTTTGTATATTTTATTGTGTTTCCTTATAATCCGTCACCGAGCAATATCTGCCCATTTTCAGTTAATAAATTTAATTATTATTATAAATTATATATGCAATTATATTATTTATCTAGATAAATTAATAAACTTGGTAATTGTGGAGCTTTAGCAACATTATCAAAGCATGATAAATTAAAAGTCGTTTCTATGTTGCTCATTTTTTTATTGGTATTAGAAAGCTTTTTCGGCTGCATAGCAACCATCGTCAGTAACATACACTGAAAAATATAAATGTACATAAAATGACAATAATAAAAAATAAAATAAAAATAAAAATAACCCACCCCGCAACACCCCTTCACTTACCATATAATGACCTCCGTTCGGCGTACTCTGCGCATTCGCCAAAAATATTCCTCAACACTCAGGTACGTAATTTTGTCGGCTTGCTCACTCTGTATTTGTTTTCTTTTCTTTTATTCATTTTTCATTGTTCTTTCCTTTCTTTATTTCAACAACAACAACAACCAAAAATACACTTCTTTCGATACTGTTTCACCCAATTATTATATACTTTCATATTATGTATCTATTTCATTTTTTATTTTTATTTTATTTTTTATTATTGTCATTTTATGTACATTTATATTTTTCAGTGTATGTTACTGACGATGGTTGCTATGCAGCCGAAAAAGCTTTCTAATACCAATAAAAAAATGAGCAACATAGAAACGACTTTTAATTTATCATAAATTAATAACTTATATCTCAAAGAAAAGGTTGACTAAATGGTATATTCCGGAAGTTGAATTTGCGGAAAAGACCTGGAAGTGGTTTCGTCTACTACCACAGGTAATGTCCAGTTAGATTTGCAATTTTGCGACATATTTAAAAAGGATAAGAAAAAGGGAAGAAAACCGTATCAAGGTGAGAAAGGAGAGTAAACAGTAGATTATGTGTGGAATGTGAACTGTATAGGATGTAAAAGGGAAAATTTACATCATATTTGAAGCAAGAAGGGATATGGAAAATTACGGACAACGAGGGAATAATACGAACAAAGGAGAGATATGACAAGTACAGAGAATATGTGACACGGCCGGGGGTGATACGCAATGAGGTTACGAAGGGAGATGGTTGAAGAAGCAGTGAGAAGAGAGACGTACCGGAAATGAGACGAACAAGAAAACGAGACGGACATGAAAGACAAACATAAAAGGACTGCGACTGCAGAGGCGAGATACCAGATGAAGGCGCCCGTCTCTCCGTACGGGAAACCCCATATCATATGGGGACCTCAGAGACGCAGCCCAAAGGTGTTAGAATTGAAGAGGAAAAGGAAAGAGTTCAGACCCTTGTAATGACATTGTTGGCAAGGTCAGGGGTCAAATGAATGAAAACACACACATTTTTTACTATCACGATATCGATTTCTTGTGTGCTACATTTTGAATCTCGAATCGAAACGTAGTAGTGACAAAATAGAATAACTAATCTTCGTTCTCCTTTTCGGAAATAAATCTGAGATAAAACAGTTCAAGATTCGTGTGGGTTGTGAAAAAAGCAGGAGTACGAGTACTATTACATGGCCAACCTTCTACTTGATGTGATACAACCCATTTAATACACCAATTCAGTTTGATAGTAATTGTTACGGAGAATGTTTCATACAGTAGTTCCCTAAAATGGACAGTTTCTTCTCTGGCGGATACCGTACATGGAAATCAAATTGTGAGTTTTATAATGATTACATATTAAAAATAATAATAAAGTTACTTTAAGATCATAGTAGTCCAGTGAATATTTACATGTTTTACTCCTCTCGTGGTGTCTCACCTTTCATTTCGTGAAATTATCTCTTTTCTCTTTTCCCTAAGGAAATCTCCACCATTCGTCTACCGAAACACAAAACGCAAACTGCACGCCACGTGGCCCGAGCAGATTTCATAATTCAATCCTTCGTGACAGGAGAAAGGACTAACTAAGATCACTGCATCACTTGTCCCGAAAGCCCTCTTTTATTTATTCACCCAACCTCCTCATCATCTGTGTAAACAGAACGAACGCTGCCACCATCTGAAACCTGTCCTCCGACTTGAACGAACAGAGAGATTCCGTTCAACGTTAAAAGGCTCGATGAGGGTGTTAGGAAGTATCACGTTTCTCTCAGTTCGCCCTTTCACTCGCCCTCCCTGCAACCGTCACAGGCTTCCGATTCAATTAAGTCCTTCGCAGCTTTAAATATTCGTACCACGCGGCAGCGTAGGCCGGGCGTGCGAGAGCGTGCAGTCAGACTGGCGCCCTCTACCCCCCCTCACCCCACGATCATCTCACCCCCTCAACTCACCACCAAGGCCGCACCCGCCTCAAGGGGTAGAAATCGCACAGTCATGCTGACGATCGAAGGAGAAGAAAAAGGGGTGTCTTGGCACGTGTGGTCGATGATGTTGGATTCCAACGGTTTCCATGCTTCATACGAAGTCGCTCAAGGCTCAATTTCAATGATAGAGCCGTAAAAACAATGTAACAGAGCGCTACTACTTTGACACTATAATAAAGTAATACATATACTTTTCATTGATTTTCGATCACCTGAACATCTTCAGATATAATTAAGGGACTAATTCGACACAATCGTTCGTTCGCATTTCTGTTTTCGATCTGTTTTATTCATAGAATTTTTCATTATCTTTCACAAAAACAATACGACAAAATTGTGTTTTTACCTCTATTTGTAATCTCCCTTGAAGGAGAAAATCATATACAAATTTCCAAAAATCTTCATTGAAATGTGGGTTGTTTCAACAGAAAAAACCTATTTTTCGTGGAATTGAGAATAATTTTATGTTGTAATACTTTTGTTGAATTGCATCTATTGAGAAAATATTACTATACGGAAATAGAAATATATAATAATTATATTGAGACCAATAATTTAAAAAAATACTATTAAACCATGAACATACTATTTAATTAAATAAAATTTCATAATCTGTGTATTTTTATTTATTTGTGGATTTTAAGAGCTTTAAGTACGCATTATCTGATATCCTCAACACTCAAGTAATAAAAAGAAAATACGAACTGTTAATCTCAAACAAAGATAACATACAAGATATATTTCTGCTCAAACTTAAACACACACACACCTTTTTACTCTAATTATGTCATAAGGTGAATTCACAGTAAAATTTTAAAATAAACTCAATCAATTACTATCCTAGTAAATCACGTTCTACGGCACGGTATTCATTTAATACACTTACTTTCAAATACAAGGTTCATTAACAAAAGATACAAAATATCGTTATCCTCAGATGTGGAAATACAATGCATTTTCTAATATTGTTGGAAAAACCACAAAATTTCTGATTTGTAAATATATTATTTAAAATAGTTGACAAAATAATTAACAAACTACCAATATTCTACTGATTTCAATTTTTTTTTCGAAATATATTATTGTTAATTATTATTATATATTCTTGTTATATTATTTCGAAAATAATTTTAAAAAGTTAAATTATCTTATTTTTTACCATTAAATGTTACATTTAATCTTTACAAAAGTTGCTGTCGTACTTAATGAGTTATTATAAATTATATGAAGAAAAAAAACTCATTAACATTGACATTGGTTTATACGTCAGATTTCACTATGTCCGTACCTTATATTATACTTTGACATACGATTAATATGTAAGTACTAAGAATGTCTCAGTACTTAAGATATGCATTTTACACTTGAAAGAACAATTATCGTCAAAAATAATATTCACTGATTCGATATATTATCAAAAATTACGAATCAATTCTATGATTAAACATTTTACTTTGAGTCAAAGTTATTTAGCACACTTCCAAACAACAAGACATATGGTTTTACTCAAAACAATTTTTTTCAGTTTAGAAGTAAGATACGAAGAAAACCCTTTAACGCGTAGTATAAGAATGGAATTGGAAAGCGATAAAATAAGTTTAAATTATTGACGGATTTCTCGGGGGATAATCTACATAAATCATAACAAATTGTGTCAAAAACTAATTTATTGATTGTATTTTATTTCTTATTTTTATGATGAAGTTGAGAGATAATACTCAGAAACAATTCAGCAATGACAATTTTGTTACCACAGATAAAGTTGTGAGAACAATATCTACCTTAATAGCTCTCACTGATTCAGAAAATTCCACTGTCGTTTGTTAACGATTTCACCTCGCTCATTAATCACTGCAGGAATCATCGTCGCAATCTTCGTCCTGGTCATAGAAGCCATCTTCACAGTGCCCCGAATCACACTCATCGGTCATCCAAGCCTGACGAAACCTCGGCAAAACACAGGCCCCTGGAAGCTGTGGCTGTATGGCAGGGTGGAAATCCTTATTTCTGGAATGTATACACTCCATATCTCCCATCGGATGAAAGGCGATGTTCCCATTGGCGCATAAGATGTTTCGTGCAGTCCATTGTCCGTAACACCGACCATCGTATGCCATTCGCACATCACGTCGTCTACAAGGTGGAGGTTGATGACACTGGCCTCGTACATTGCCCATACGGAGTGCTGACGTGTCTAATGCCCAAACGCCGCCATACGGGCACGGACGGGTGTCCCCCAAGGAAAAGCAGTGTCCAGTCGGTTCGTGTAGGAGTTGTCTTGCGTTCAAACAGTGTTTAGAAGCACCCGAACAACCTACTTGCATTCCTTGGAAGGAGTTATCGGACCAGTACACAGAAGGGCGTTGCCACCGATGATTCCATTGTTGATTCCATTGAATTTGTGGCTGGTGATATGACGTCAGAGCTTGTGATGATGTATATGCTGAGGAATAGGGATTATCGTAAGACTTGGAATAGTATGGGCTATAATAAGATGAATAGGATGGACTATATAGTGATGAATAGGATGGAGAATAGGATGACGCATATGACGGACTATTGGATTGCACATTGGAAGATGAATGGTACCAGTGAGGAGAGTAAGACTGCTGAGAGTAATAACTGCTATGTGGATCCGGTGTCTGGTCATTCCCTCCGATGTAAGATTCAGCATTATTCGACCACACTTGCGGTTGGGAGTACGGCGATCTAGCTTGCGAATTGAGACTGGACCAGTATGCTGCGGCGTAATAAGGTCCCCACCATTGTGGATTCATTTGACCAGTCATATATGTTTCATTCGAATCTGTGAATGCCCCATAAGAATCAGAAGTAGCAGGTACTTGATCGGTGTCTTCTGATCCGTTTGCAGATTGATCTTGATTGTAATAGTTTCCATATTGATAGTTTCCATAACCATGTGGTCCAAAAAGTGAAACATGAGTGGGACCTTGTCCTTGATTTCCACTTTCGTATTCAGTATTCGACATTCCAGAATAAGCACCATACCAATACGGATAATAACCGACATAAGGCGAACCTTGCGCCATCCATGCTTCCCATGCAGCAGTTGGAGACGAATCTGGAACTCCGGTATCTGCATTCTGATTTCCATCGAGTTTTCTACCATTTACTTTAGTACTTTCAGAATGATAGAACTGCACACGAGGATTCTGTTCCTGTTGGGTCACTTGCGGTTGCCCAGTCTGCGAACTCGAACTCGAAGACCAATTAGATGACCAACTAGAAGGTTTCTGTACCTGTTGGTTCACATACGGTTGCCTAGTCCTGGAACTCGAAGACCAATTAGATGACCAACTGTAAGGTTTCTGTACCTGCTGGGTCCGGTACGGTTGCCTGGTCCTTGAACTAGAACGCGAGTACCAACTCCTCGCCCAACTAGAAGCTCTCTGAGCGCGTCTTTTTGACGAGACCTTATCGTCATTTTCTTCAACGGACTCATTTTCTTTTTTAATTTTCTCCGAATTCAAATTCAACTTCGATGAATGAACTATGTCTTGAATGCTTGCCTCAGTCGTTTGGTACTTTGTATCTTGAATCGTGGGTGATTCACTAATCTGAAAATTATTTCCAATGCTTTTCGGAACAACAGTTGTTGATCGAGTTATGCTTCTCTTGCTCGAGAAATCCGCTCGAACGACAGTTAGCCATCCCACTATTAAAAGAAGAACGAGAGAAACGCGTCTATTCATCTTTACTCTTGAGATGGACTGATCGTACGGAAATGGGATTCTTTTAACCTACAATTCCCCCACCGCGTCAACCTCCCGAAACTATGTTTGCAGATTATGGGTGTACCCTCTTGAGATATAGAACGAGGAGCGTTGTAGTGGCTTATCGGTCGAAGAAGACGTTTATTTAATCACAGGAACATACATCCCTTGCCAAACTTTATCAATGTATAACACGATTTAGTGCATTGCGTGAATAATCTCTTTACGAAAAAAAAGACTCCTTTATTCTTCATATTTTATCACTTCCAATGTTATAAAATAACTAAAAATCGAGTTGAAGGGAGAAGAAGAAATGAAATAATGTTAATAATAATAAGGACATTTATCATCCAAAAGAACTTTATTTGATAGAATACGTAAATAAAACCGAAATGAGCATATATTGAAATTCTTAAGTAATTTTTTACTAAATAATATTCCAATAAACATTGGATACTGCAAAAGCAAATAATTAACCAATGTTAAAGAAACACTTTAAACTTATTCTTTAGCCATTATTTCAAGCTAATTTTATTATTTTTTCACTGTAAATATTTTATTCCATCTCATGTTTGAAATATTTAACATATTCTACTTCAGATACTTCTTTCATTGCATAGTTACTTTATTGATTTCAAAGAGTATGAGATGTTCCCAATACTATCTTTTTTTTAAAATTAATAATATCCAAAAAATTAACGAAAATATGAATGGCTGGTACACCTATGCCAAAAGCTTAAAAAGTAGTACAAATATTACGATGTTTCATTACATTCACGTGATATAGCGCAATGACAAATATCTGAGAATAATCTTTCAAAATTTTGTTATTTTAAATAAATAAAGACTTACGATTTATTATGAACGAAAAATATTTATTATTATTTGTTCACATGACGACGGCTTAAAACAAATTCCAAATATTGCAAAAAAATATAATTTTCGTCCATAAAATATCGTAAGTCTTCAATTTTTTATTTAAAATAACAAAATTTTGAAAGATTATTCTCAGATGTTTGTCATTGCGCTAAATCACGTAAATGTAATAAAATTATTATAATATTTGTACTACATACTCAGATTTTGGCATAGGTGTGCCAGCCAAGAATTAAAAACTAAATAAGGAAGCGGAAGACGTACAAACACTCCGAAAGTTTGGAGGTATCATATCGTAATCCTCTTTAAATATTCTGTTTGCTTTATTTGACGTGTGATGAACTCGAGGCGATACAAACTAAACATTTTTTTAGTTCTCCACGTGTCGTATCTCACAAGAAGTTATCATCAAAGGTCGAACCTCCGAAGATCTCCGAATCAGATACAAGTTAAATTTTGGGAATATTATTTAAGAAAACTCTTTTACGAATGAACAGAGGCAACGAGATTTATTTAACGTTATAAAAAAAGTAGTACAATTGTTTTAATTCATCAGCATATATCATCATTGAATACTTGTGTTATTCCATTAAATAACGGTTTCTGATTTGCTATGAAATTATTGTATAAACTTAAAATTTCTGAATCTAATAGATCAAATTTTCTTTTATTTCTCGAAAACCATCGAGTAACACATTGTGACTCCAGAAGTGTAAATATAATTTTAAAACATTACCAGAAAATGGAAACATCAACAAATTTCATAGAAATTAAGTTGACTTTAATTGCAATAAAAATGTGTTTTAAGACAGATTGTACAGAAATGATAGTCAACGATTAAAAAACGCCATTTTTTATTTATCTGTTATAACAAATTCTTCCACAGTAAACGTTGTAGTTTACCCATTGATATCAATAATTAGAATACTANCAAATTCTTCCACAGTAAACGTTGTAGTTTACCCATTGATATCAATAATTAGAATACTACCCTTTGAAATAATCTAATTTTACATTATGTTTTGTAACGGTGGATCTATGTATTTACACCATGCATTATTTTATTTTTCTCAAACATCCTAATCACTTGATGAAACAATACATTTTTCATGAAAATACTTAAAATAAAAGATGGAATATATTGTGGAAAATCTTTCTAATACATAGGACAAATAAAATCTTAAAAATAGTGGTAGATAAACTTTAGTGATCTGTAAATTGAGAAGACTTTTGTAAGAGTGTGATTTTTATTGTACATTTCTGTTTTAACAATTCTCCGAAGTTTTCCTTTTCTCTGAAGAAAGCTTCGCTTTTGTGAAGAACGAAATTATTAATATTTTCTTCTAAACGATAATATATTTTGTCTAGGGGCGGTGTCTATTTAAATAATATATATCGAATTTAGTATTTTTTTAATACTTACGATTTATAAACAATATTTAGTTCTATAATGCGTAACTGTGAAAGACTTTTTTGTGTTAAATATAATTCTGTATGTATTCGAATGATATTAAAACGCGGACCTAACTTTTTTATTTTTATTTAAGGAGTGTGCTGAAATTTTCAATCCGCCTCTGCCTTAGGGCCGTTGATCAGAATTGAAAGGACGATCCCTTGCTTGCTACCAGAGAGTAAATTAGTTTATTGTCCTCCACGGGGTCATACGCAGTTTGTGCTGCTCTTTTGACTATAAATTTATTTACTTATTTATTTTTATCAAAACATTAATATTGGATTGTATAGTTCTAGTGTTAACACAAAGCTTCTTACTTGTTCACGGTATGATAAATATCCAACTACGCCATTAGAATGTTAAGAATTACGAAATAAATCACTCACAGAACATGAATAATAGCGGTCGTATATTTTTCTGTGAAGTTCTCCGTCGTTTTCTCATTTCATTTCCCCTCTGTCAGCATTCCGGAGGGGGGTTGCAAAGTTTACCAGATGAAGCGTTAAGTATTTGTATCATAACTCAAAATTTCATCAGCATATCTCAACAGATATGGGATAATAAATAACGCAATATTTTATCCGAACCTCCAGTCTGTCAGAGATATTCTTGAGTTGTATACTAGGCAATTTTGCATGGTTAGATCTATGTTGTCTCGTCATCTCCATCATATTGTACATTCTTCTCTTGGAGCTCTAGTTTTCGAGTTGGTTTGAGTTATTTTTGCATACGTGATGAGCCTTATTGGCCTATTTATCTTTTTAACCACATCGATGAGATCTATTACTTTGTGTAGCTCATTTCTCACAATCTTATCCGACTACTTCCCCATTCACGTTGTATCTTGAAAATGTCAACTTCCCTTGTGCTTTACTTCCCTTCCGGTGGAACATTTAGTATTTTTCTCATTTCTTATTCTGGATTATTATCAAAATGTTGTCTCTGTGTGCGAATTATTATTTAATGAATACACTACAAATAATTCAATACGATTATTGCGTATTACCTCAATATATTTTTTTAAAATTTGCACGAAAATATATCTCGAAGTTCAAAAACTAGTGAAGTTGATGAAATAAATTGTACAGAAACGAAAAAGACGAAATAATATAAGATGGGTATTTTACTGGTATCTGTCAATATTTGACACAAAAATGTAAATCATTAGAACACCTGTAAAATATAAAAAGTATATTCATCAGTATGTGAGTATTTCTCTTAAAATGTAACCTACAGAACTAATTTTTAGCATTATTTTGTTGTATATTGATATGTTGATCTATTAATTAAGGTTGTGTATTTTCAAGAGTAGCAAAACTGTTTTTCATGTTTTTTTCTGTGTGCGTGTGTTTCGAATTTGAGTATCTATACGGCACTATTCTGAGGTCAATGATAACCATTCGTATAGTACTTCTCGCAAATGGACTATCATCCACAACGAATACATACAATTAATTTTTGTCTGTTAATTACTATAATTTCTTTTAGTTTCAATTCTAATTATATTTTACGTTTTACTCATTATTTTACCACTTCATCCCTCTACACTCATTTATATTATTTCAGAACGACAGTTGATGCTTCGCATTTTGAACTCTTTAAAACACTTTATTTTCTCTCTCTCTCTCTCCTCCTCATCCATTCTCTCTTCCCCTCTCTCTTTTTTCTCTTCTCCGCATATCCCATTGGTTTTCCCTCCGGTGTTATGCTAGCTATTGGTTTGACTTGTAAATTAGCAGCGGGACCCACGCGATCACTCTGCCCTGGTAACGTTGGAGTTTTCATTATCGTTGACGTATACAATTAGGAAAGCGATGTAGGGATCCTCAGTCCTCGTTCGCCGACAAGATGTTGGGGGACGGACTGACAGACACGGGGGAAATTAAATGAATATAAAGATTCACGCGGCATAAAAATTTCACGAAAATTAAAGACAAAAATTAATAACAATTTAAATACATCGTTGGAAACGTCCTTTTTACAATTTTTTTATTTAATTTAGGAGGGTTTGTAGTAAAGGGGTAGTTTTTCCATTGTTCTAAGAGTGTTTCAGTAAATCGATAAGAACACTGAAGTTATCTTGTACTCTTCTAAATACTTTTACTGTTATTAAGAACTTTGTCACCTTTATCATTTGAACTCGTTTGTTTTTGAATACTAAATTGATTCATTTTTTAAATTCCATTATGCCTCTAGTTTTACACGAATTTACTATGAACCTAACTCTTCTGACACTTTTACAGTACGATAAGTTTGTTTACAGGTTTCAACTTTAACAGGTTTTTACATGTTTACAGAGAGGTTCACATCAGATTATTTTTGGGTTGGGAAGGAACGAGAGCACTTCATCAATTTTGGCCGCTTTTTACTCAGTGATTTTTATAAAACAACAAATAATAAACTTTATCGTTAAAAAAACAGTTGCTTTGGCGTATAACCACGTGGGGAATGATAAAGTAAATTACTTTCCGGAAGCAAGCAAGGGACCATTCCATGAATTCCGATCAAGGGCTCAAGGGCTGTGGCGGATTTAAAATTTACATTATTAATAAATACGTAGTTATCAATTTATTATGTAGGATTTGTACGTACTGTTATCCATGTATTATCACAGGATTTGTCACCTATTGAACCACTTCTTAAATCGGTAATTTATTGGCGTATCGTAACCGGAAAAAGAATCGTCTAAACTTAATAGCTCACATAAATGAAATATTTAATGCACAGAAATGATAGAGTGCTTATCTCCAGTGTTAATTATTTGAATACGTAAAACAAATAATTCTGAATATTAAATTTCTAATCGTTCTTGGTTAATATGGAACTCTTATAATTGAGAAGAATATAATGTGGTGAACAGTGATAAAAAATTCAAATGAATGTGAAAAATGTCTTGAATGAAGGTCTAGAAGAAACAAAACGTTACTCCTCATAAACAGTTATGGTGTTCAATGAACCTTCAGATCGTATGATATGCTTGAACGGACAAGTTCCATCGTTGTTTGTCATAGAATAACTATTTGCGTAAAATCAGAGTTAATTTAAGATTTGTGTGTGGTAGTGAATTTGCATGTTTTATTCTTATTTTGGGGGAAATGTTATAAGGGGATTATTTGTAGCCATGATCATTATGTACTTGTTTAAATGAAATCATATCAAGTTTTTATGAACAATGTACTTTTTTCGAGAAGGATTTGTGTGTGTTTCACGCCAATGAATCGACCGAACCCATGTCCCCATTTTCAATTTAAGCTCAACGACAGCTAGGCATCATTCAGCGCTCCGCCGAGTGGACCAGGTTAGTGAGAGTTTGTTCTACGACGTAGGTTGGTAATGGAAGAATGAGCATTCGATATGTTTATCCAAATTTTGGTATTCCTGAGCCATTTTGTATTTAATGATGTTATAATTTAAATTACACAATGCGCGGCCATTTTTGAATCATCCAAATTTAAGTACATTACAATATTTTCTATCATACACGTGGCACGGAATATCGCTGGAATGCGAGTATGCTAGAAACAGCACGGTGCTCATGTTCCCATGTTGGAGTGGAAATCTATAAAAAACTAAATCATATGATTGTCCTACGAACTCATCTTTTAAAGACAAATTATATTTCTATTACTTCTTCGATAGTTGCAACATATTTAAATGGTTCTTTACTACTAAGTTAAATAATATTAAGAAAGCTTTAAGAGAGGCTAAAAAATAATATTTAGATAAAAATCACAAGTAAATAAAATAACAATCATTCAAAGTTCAAAAAACAAAGATTGGCAAAATCAACATTAAAATTTCAAGTATCCATTCAATAAGAATGAATACCATGGCATAGTACACGGCTCTACTTTGAAAGGTGTGCAGGCAAAAATCTCGTCACACGTTTGTATAAAATTATTATTATTATTATTATTATTTTGTAAATAAAGCGCCCTATTAAAATTTAAATTACTATTTCTATCTCTTTTTTGGGGGGTGTCACGTGCACAGGGGATACGCACCCACCCCCATGGATTCGCCACTTCTCATGACCTGAACCTCGTCGTAACGCATGAAATAATTAAAAAATTAATAATTATAAATAATAAACTGATTTCTCTTTACTAAATAAATTCTTGACGAATTAAATAGAAATACATTTTTACTCTTTATTGTTGGAAAATAATTAACGGCACTCGAGTGTTTTAACAAATAGAAAACAAACTGAACTCCCAGAACCCCCTGCGATCGCATCTCCCACCCACGCAGAGCCTTGTACTTCATATCGCTGGAAGCACGTCCGCTCTATCCGATACCCGAAACGAGTTCGGCGTCAACATGCAGATTAAGCACAGCTGAAACAAATGTCTGCGCGCGTCACGTGTCAGCTCCATCGCGACAGCTGCAATGCGTCCCTTCGCTTCGTCACAACGGCAATGTGGTCATCGACGCTCGCGGGGGGGGGGGGAAGGGGGCATTGGCTCATGCAACCACCCATTTTGCATGAACACTTGACTTGTTCTGATTGTTATTTTAAGCGAGCGTTTGTTGTTGTTGTTGTTTTTTTGAATTTCGATGTGGACCGGGTTGAACGATATAGACGCATCAGGCTATCGCTTGGTGTAGTAACTATGAATGTCAGAGACAGGAATCAATCAATGCGAAATATTTGGGGTTAGTTTATTTATGGTTCGCCCTTTTTTAATTTTTAAGTTAATACAAAATATATAGAACATTCATAATCCAAGCAATTTATTTCCATACATTAAATATATATGATTGATAAACAATTTGCACAATATAAAATATTCAATTAATATTTATTATTTAGTAAATTTTATTGAAACGTAAGAATTTTAGAATTATAGAAAAAAAGAGTAATTGTACTTTCGTTTCCTATGTCAGTGTAAGGAAGCCGATTCAGAAGGTTGCAACATTAAGATATTATGTCCGTCAAAGTGGCTAGACTTAAGTACCCCACAAAAAAGTTTTTCAAATGATAGAATGAATCATTCTTTATCGAGTTACGATGAATTTTTATACCCTCACGGCGCAAAATTTGAATTATTTGACTTTAAATTACTATGGGCTTATATGGAGAAACTTTCGTGGGCTTAGTTATTTTTATTCTGGCAAAAATTCAAGCTTAACATAGTATAAAGCCGACTAAAACATAGCAAATGTATAGAAGAGCGCAATGACGTAGGGAGTTTCTTACCTCATGGGGCATTTACGAGAATAATTCAGTAAAAACTGTGGGAAATATTATTCTAACGGAATAGCAGTCGTCTGAAGACAATGTGACCCTTGGGACAGAGAGTCAAATGACAATCTAAATTTATTACCACGTTTCAGAATCACAAAATAATTGATCTTGTCCAATAGTAAAATTCAGAAGAATGATTAATTAATTAACTTAATTAACTCCTTTTGTTCTATATTTCCGAGTTTTGTGAATAAATTGGAACTTGAGTTTAGTCAACACGGACATAATACCTTAAGGGATTTCGAAAACAAATACTATTTCATTTACAGAAAAACAACACATTATGAACCAACCAATTCATAATCCCACCTGTGCAAGTTCTGTGATAAAACGGGCAAGACCACAAGGATCTCTGGTTATCAGGAAACCTGGAGTCCTGAGGAGATATTGTAAGACTTAAATCACTAGCTAAACTTATCCAGTACGTTATATAAATTTAAATGTCTTACGTGCACTTTCCTCCAATTTTTTCCCCAAATTTCTAAGAAATGAGTAACGGTGTTTTTGAGAAATAAAGTTTTCAAAATTCAACTCATTTATAGAATTTAGCGCATAACTGACGAATAAAATTTTGGTGTTTGAAAAATATTATTGAACATTCCAGAACATTAATGTGTGAAAAAAAACTTGTATTTTTATTAAACGTTCTTTTCTCATTTTTATAAGGAAATAAAGAAATTTAACTTACATCTACTAAATCTGAGATATTCGGATCAATTCTGTCCGATTATGGATGAAATGACCCATATGGACGTTCTTCCAGATTCTCTCTTGTCTATTTCTTATTGTTACACTTGTGAGAATTACGTGTACATATAGCGACTTTTCGAAATCTTTAAGTGGGGTATTATATTAAGCTTCAGGAAACCGGTTAAAATAATGGCCACATGTATCCATGTCTTGCTTCATGAATAGTTTCTTGACAATGCCCGTAAAACAGAAGAGGAATAATTATCTATCTAATTCATATATTTTTTTAATATTTGCCTGTTGAACGTTTCATTAGTTTTTGCTCTTGTTATCATTCAATTTTTATTAAATAGGTTTTCCTCCAACGAGTATTCCATTTGGAAAAGAATTCATTTCAGACGCAACAAAATAAACAAATCGGTAATTTATTTGAAGATGTTACAAATATATTAAACATACAATTGCCAGTTTCATTAGAATTAAGTAAGCAATTCTTAAAAAAATTACGACCATTCCACGAAAATTGTTTCCGTATTTTACAGAACACGTCAATGAGCCATTAATTTATGTTTCAAGACTCGTTAAATTCAACAGCAAATGGTCCATAAAATTACCCGTCGAGCAATAAAGACTGGAGTTGTCTATAGTAATATTTTATCCAGTAATTGAGCGAAATAAAATAAAAGAAACGCGAAGCCGAACAAACGAATGCTCAAAACATATCGGCAAATAATTTACTGAAAGAGGCTGGAGGAAGATCGACGCGAAAGCCCTTCGAGTCGATTTGGGGACATAATTATTGGACATCTGATAATAAATTGAGCTGAATTGACGTTAGTGAAAGTAATAACAGAATGCGACTAGAACGAAATGGTGAATGGTGGCAGGTTTTATTCAGTGAACTCTATTTAATGTTAATGTTGTGTTAATTCTATGTTTAATTCGGTGTTTCTTGGTCAAAATTGAAGTATTTTTGAAATTTTAAACTCCGGGAATCGACAACTTTTAAGGAAGCAATTTATATATACCCTTCTTTTTCTAAAAAAAAAGGGAAAATAGTGTTATATGAAAATCATTGATTAGAGACTTTATGTTAATAATTCTTTCATTCCTAGTCTTATCTCTTGTGAGAGTTCGTTTCTGTATTTCCTTTACAAATACCCTTGTGGCTGATTCGTGCACTATCATGTTCCAACATCCGACTGACTGCTTATAGTATTCGCGCAGAAAGAAAAGAAGCGGAGAAACCCAAGGACCACGTGATAGTCTAGGAGCCAATGCCAGTGTTGTGAGATTGCAGACCCTTCCTCTCGCTGTAGACACGCGGGCGTTTTACTCGTGTCAACAGTATCTTAGTGAGATTATGTTCAGATGCTGCCGCGTATATTATCGGAATCCTAGATCAGACTGATATGCCAGCTGTGACGGACAGAAGGCTTCATCCTTAACCTTTGACGGCAAGGAAGATGTTTGATAGCTTCTCCACTGTATATAAAAACATTGTGAGGGTGCCAGGGCATGCCGTCTGGAATGGAAGGATCTTTGTTACACCACCCCGCACAACACACATATGACAACACCGCTCCATAGGTTACATCTCGTTATATTTCTTATCAGTAGATAATTATATTTATATCGCGCAAACAACAACGTCATCAATGTAAAATACAAATAAAGAATTACAATTGTATAAACCCCAATACAATACTCTCGATTTATGGTAAGAATAATAATGGTGATTTATGGTAATTATCAAATTGGTGCTGATAACTGAAATTGTCGATAGACTCAAAACAAACGGTACGTCACAGTCCGCAATAAAATACAAATTTATGTCTTCAACATGCAAAATTGTATTACATAAAGGTACACTTCTCTTAGTACAAGCAGATATCAACTCTGCCGCTTATTTCCAAGGTAATATGGCAAGTTAACAAACATCATTGCTGTCCTATGATTCTTTTTTATTCAATCCAATAAAGTCTTAAAGTTAAACAACGTCCGTTATGATATAATAGGCTACTAAGTGTATTCAGATTAATTATGTTACATTGAATAAAAATAGGAGGGGACCGAGACACGAACTCGGGATTTCATCCGGCGCACTGATGCACTTAAAACTGCGCACCCTACCATTGACATTCAACATAAGACAATTAATTAGTCACAAGGCGCAGTGGTCCATCGCAATTTAAGAGATTTCTGTATATACGGGTAATAAATTCTTATGTTTTATAAATAGTCTGTAAGATACTAATTTATGCATTAGGGTGAGGTTGAAATTTGTTGTTCTAAAGAACATTTTTTAAAGGATTATTGCAACTAAAATTCAAAGTATGGTTAATATTGCTGTCTTATAAGAGCAGAAAAATGATTAAATTTGTCCGCCAGAATTCAATTGCGTTACATGCACCGACCGTATAATCTACGTGACCGAACCGTAGAAGCAAAATTATATAAAGGCTAAGAAAATTGTATCCAAATACATAACCTAAAAGTGAAATGAAACCAAAGAATTCAACTATACACTTCGTATATTAAGATTTCTGTGTTAAGTGTATTTTCCTTTTGTCTGGATTTTAAAATAATTCGTAATGACGCACATATTACCATACCGTACAGCAAACTGCGTGTATTTTTCAAGGTTTTCGTCATTTAATTTAATTTAATTTAAAAACACGGAAGTTTAGGAATTACAATGAATTTAGAATTTTGTACATCACACCGAGCAAAATGAGCTAAAAAGATCCAGACCTGCTGACAGATGTTTTAAAACCAGAATGATTGTTTTAAATTTCTTTTCAAATCCCGAGAGATGCCGAGGAGCTCTGCTAATTAGGTTGAAATAAAATATAAAAATCAATAGTTCATTGCCAAAAAGTAGTAAAAACTTCTTATGACAATATCGAGGACAGTAATGTAATTTACTTCTCCGTAGCGACACGAAACTGTCCCGTCATCTTCAATCCAATGCACTTGAGAAGAAAATACAGACCGGGCTCTTCAGAGATAATTTACACTACTGTACCAAAATTAGTCACGGGTACAGACATCGCTATGATGAAAAATAACAAAAAAATAAGAAGAATATGAAGTTATTTCTCGTCATAGCTGTTAAAACATTTGTAGGACCATTAATAAAGCGAAATTTCGTCAATACGTCTTCGGTCACTGAAGACACAATGAATAAAAAATATTTTTCTTTAGATATGAGTATTTTAATGACCATTACAATTTAAGTCATGTTACGTGAATGTCCTTCTTCATAGGAAAAGACAAGAAAACTGCGTACACAAATTTGTCCTATATAACCATACAAAATAACATCTTAACATGGCGAAGCAGTTGAGTTAAAAAGTGTAAATTCACTCAATCGTTATTATATTCTTGATTTTAATGATCCAAAACTCCATACATCATCACTAATTTTATCACAACGAACGGCAGGTATGTGACAGCGAATGGATTATTTCATCTGCATAATTGATCAAATCATCGCTATAATTTATTAAGTCATCAATCATTCACCCCGCATATTTAAAAATTAAAGTAGTTCGTGAAAGGATTTAACTTCCCCTTAATCATATTTGTGTCACATAAAACGAAAAATGTTGATCAGTTTAATATTTTCTCAAATTTTTGTTGTATTTAATGAGCAATTGATACACTTTGTTGTATTTAATGAGCAATTTTTCATTATCATTTTTCACAATTTCGTTGAATTGAACTTACTGCCATTACATTTTTCTTCGTTTTAAGTTTGTATTTTTAGAATATCTGTGCCCTTCGTCAGTCCGAATAAAACGAGAAAAAGTATTACAACATTCCGAAATAACACTCCCGTTCCAACCCATAACATAACCTCGTAAGATCTTTTTGAATTAATAAATCTTCGTCCGGTTATCCTGGAATAATTTATCACAGGCATTCTCACACAATTTCCTTAATCCCTTTTACATTTTGATATTCCAAACATTACACAGTCTTTTTCAAGAAAATTAACGTATGTTTCTCTATATTTTTGGTACTCTTGCCAGTAAATTATTTCATTTTATATTACCTTGAAAATAATATACATAATCAGAAATTTGTAGAACTCATTCCCCTCAATTTTCTGGATAGTAAAAACAAGACCATCGTTTTGGGACGAGACCGTCACCATTAACAACCCGTCTCTGCAACTACCCTTCCACTATTTCTTGCTTCATCGTGTAAAAGGTAAAATTGCCGACGGGTGTTCTTCGTCCTCCTGGGTTGTCCAGTGAAGCGCCGCTAATTACCTCGCTCACCAGGGAACGACGACGGTAGCTTGTAATCGAAGCCCTCCACCC
>NNCF01133359.1:245957-262311 GCA_002313205.1 Laupala kohalensis | reverse complement strand
CTCTCTCTCTCTCTTCACCCCTCTTCTGGTATCCATTACGGTGAATTAATCACCCGCTCGCGACCGACTTGGCCGAGTTTGTGGACGAGAAGACAAGCGAATATTCGGTCAGGGAACAAGGAAAACGTAGTCGGCGACGCAGTGTGGAAAGGCGGCACCGGCGATGGTGGCGAAACTGGTGGCAGCGTAAGTTACGAACGGCGTCCAGGTGCCAAGGATCGGCGAGTGGGTTGATAGGGGTGGAGGGGGGAGGGGAGAAACGGAAAGTGACAGTGGGAAGTGGGTGGGACGAGAAGAGAGCTGTTCCCACCACAGCAGCTGTGGCGAAGGGCCCCTGTTTTGTCGCCGCCGTGGTAATAGATGGCGCCACCTGCCACGGGAGACATAACGCGGTCCAAGATAAACGGGAGGTAATATCACGGTGATGATACGACGCAAACACGCTGTTATCTGCGAACTGGAGAGAAGAGACGCTTCAAATCATCCGGAGGGGAGACTGAAGTCGTGGGCGAGAAGGTAAACGCCCAGGTAGTCAAGAGTTGGTTTAGGTGGGATGGAGAGTTCTAACTGCGTTTGGACAATGGTACTAGTTACCTAACGACAATTAAGGGGTCTCAACAACTTTGAAGAGATAGTGAGATGACCAGAGTACATAGATCTACAAAGTTATAAATATTATCTTCAAAAGCTCTCATCCATTTTGTGAGAATCTGGTGGTAACAAATTAGAACCCTATGGCAATCAATTCCTGGTTGTTTCCCCGTTGAGACCTGCAATTTAGGAACGTAAATCTTTCAATAATCCAGACATATTTATTATTTTAAATTTAACAATAATTGTAATTTGGAAGTGTAAACAATTAAGCAGCATGAAATTTTACACATAATCCACGTCATCAGTAGGTATTCTTTTATAATGTTTCGGAAATTTCAGGTTTGGTTTATCTCAAATCTTGCAATCAACTGATGTAATAGTTGTTGGATATCGTATTGTTTCATTTTTTAAATAATTTATTTCATAAACTTAGACAAATTCTATAAAAAATGTTACATTTTTAAATAGTTTAAAAATACATGAATAGCATATGCTGTATTAAGTACCAATACTTAAATATTATCTGAAAAGGAAATAATTTAATTTAAGTATGATCTGGTACGTCTGTGCAACACCGATACTCGAGATGAACAGACAAGAATTCTGCATGAAAAGTACAAAAAAAGAAAGAAGAAAGGAGAGTCAGGGATTAACAGGGAAATAACGCAAGAAAACAGGTTTGTATGTTAGAAACTGGAGAGAAAGGAGGTTTTAGTTAGAGAACGACGCACCAAGGGAGTTGCAGATGAATCAACATGAACTTCAATGACTGTTAAACTAAACATTGAAAATCTCAAAAAATTAAAAATAATTCCAACTGTGGTTGTATCTGCTCTCATTATGGTTTGAAATGTCTGAGACATAAAAATTACCAATTCATAACACAACCAACACAAATAATAGAGTGAAGGAATGCAAATCGCATTTTGCAAATATTTCTACTTCGAAAATTACGTGCGTGTAGGGCGTGAACTTGTCATCACCGATGAGCTATTTCTGCGTACGTGAAGTTCATGACCTACTGGGTTAACATGTAAGCGATGAGTTATATATAAATGTGTTAAATGTCTCATTTCAGTGTAAAAGATTCGAGAAATAAATGGACTTCAGATAGGTATTTTCACCGTTTGGTTTTTGTAGTATCAGTGATTGAAAATTGAAGAAAAATATGTTATAGCACCCAACCTATTCTGAGTAGGCGTGTTTGCATCGTCAATGGCCAGTCGAAAATTGCATCGGACCGGGACTCGAACCTGCTCTGGTAACAGTGTGCTGTCCACTGCACCATCTGCCTCGAATCCCAAGTTCGTACGCAACACCCACTCGGTGTTCCGGTGAACCTGGGTCACATCCTCACAAAGAGGATAAACCCGGATTCCGCGTACCTACGCGTCGGATGCAAATTTTAACTCACAACTTCCACCTTTCCAACAACATAAACTGGAAGGGTGTATGTTGCGTACGAACTTGGGAGTCGAGGCAGATGGTGCAGTGGCAGCACACCTGCGGCCATTGCAGAAATCCCGGGTTCGAATACCGGTCCGTCGCAATTTTCACCTTACCGATGACGATACTAATACAGAAGACCACAGCTAGCTCACGGGCTCAAAACAGCGACCTCACGATGTCGAGGTGAGTGAAATATCTGTACCACGACGCCTTCATAACGTCCCTAAAACGTTCAGAAAATGAATGACCATTGAAATTTCAAATTCGATTTTCTCTAAACGTTTAGACAGGTTGTTGTACTTCTTTTAGCTATTGGCCTTGCATATCATGAACTTACGTATGCTGTAAATGGTTCGAATCGGTGATGATAGGTCACGCCCTGCCTTTGTTACATTTGCTCGACTCCTCCAAACGAACAGTAGAAAGATTCTCGCTTCTATGTGAATGTAATTTTCATCGTGTATTAAGATTTCAGACCTTTAGAAATTTTTGTAACTAAATTTTTCTAGATTAAAACCATATTAACGTATGATTGCGTTAATTCATCATGTTTCCTCATTTATACAGTCAATATTGAATGAAATACAAATTATTTTAAAAATCGAATAATTATAAGAAACGTAATCTTCAATTATGAAATCTAGAACTCTTAAGGTAAAAATTTTATTTCAAGGATGCTGTTTTAGAAACTGCTTGGTTTAAAGTTTTGATTTTCGGCAGTCATTCTGCTATTGACTTTTCCAATCCCCTTACACCATGAAATATGAAGGCACGCGTTGAATACGGAACAAAGTGTTCCTTGAAAATGTTAAATTTCCTTGACTAACTAATTGACCTCCTAATGACTTACGACGTTGGTAATTTATCATTCAGCGCTGTGCAATTTTCGGGGCAATTATCAGGCTCAAAGAATGCGAACCGTAATTGTATTTTGCATTCATGGCGTATTTATAGGCCTTAAGCGTTCCATTGGAACGAGGGTGATCTCATGATAAATAGAGTAGACGTGTTCCACGCTCCCTTCCCATCACATTACTTTCTTTTCGCCGTCATTAACAAAGAGATGTGGATATTTATCAATACTTATAAGTGGTTTTCTTTTTGTATCAAATCACAAAGAAATGATTTTTCTTAATATATATATTTCGAACATATTCTACATATCAAAGCTACATTTAATATTATAAACATTGTATATGACCTATGTCTAATGAAATGTCAATTGTTTCAGTCAAAATGTCAATATCAATTGTAAATATTAGAATATGTGTGTGTCAGGACTCTCCACCTACATTTTCTTCTTCAACACTCTGTTTTGTTGATATTTTTTGGTACTTTGAATTCATATATTAGTTTTAATTATTATAATATTTTTAGTACATACACTTTTTAGTATGTAATTATTTTAGTTTTCAAGTAGCCAGCCGATGTACGAGTGTTCTTGCATCTCCAGGAGATGCAATTTGCAGCATTTTTGTAAAACTCACGAAAAAAATAATAGGAAAATTAATAAAATAAATTTCCATTTTTTAGGGGGAAATTGTGGTGAAATTAAATACCTAGAAAAATATAATCAGTTTTTATTTGTAAACGTTGTTAATTCAAGTATTTAAATGGGCTTTAGATTTATCCAATGATTAATAATACTGTCTGTTTCGGACACATTTTCAATACTTCTGGTAACGTATTTTCAATACTGGAATATTTAATTTTTTATCAGGTGTAATGTAAACTAAGAAAAGAAAATATCCATATGATTCCGTAAATAGAACACATTCAACATTGAGAGTAAAAGAAAGAATTTTTACGCAAGACGTTTAAGTTTTTACCAGCGAAATGAAGGCAAGAAAAATACACGCATTTGACATTAGGTTCTAACGCAAGATCGTAGAAACTCAAGTCCCTTTTTGAAATAGGAAATTCACTATTTTGAAAGATTTATTCTCTTTCAGTTGGATAGTATTTGCATGGAAACATAAGAACGATTTTAACGTATAATTTATGTTTTTAATTTAAGGCTGCCAGTTCTTTACATTACATTACCGAGAAGAACCAAAATTTTGTTTTAAGTCATGAATAAATTTAGGGACAGAACGAGAAGTACGTTTTGTTATGTGTAACGGTCTAAACAAAGGTAAGGAATTAATTTCTAGTCATTCGTTATAACCGCAATAGCAGTAATATTATTGAAGGAATTCAACCCAACCCTTCTCGTAAAATATTGTGTTTTTTTTTGGTTCAACCCTAGGAGGGCGAAGATATTTTAATCCCACCGAGAGCGAAGTGGGGTATAAAATAGACCACGTCTTAAAATTAGTTTGGGGTGCAATTCATTGTCTAATATTTTCATGAAATTAGCATTAAAGGTTTATTGAGAGTTTTCTTATGTTCTAGCTTTATTTTTAAATTCAAAATATTGTTACGACCGGGAGCAAGGAACGCATTATCATCACTCTCATAGTCAGTTGCCAATCATTCTTTTATCATTTGCACATTTGGTGTCACTTGCCTCTCGTCCTTTTCTTCGACATTTTACTCCTCTTGTGAAGACGACGCACGAACTCACTCCTCTGTTTCCTCGTCAGTCATAAGTGCTCGCGCCTTGGTCACCACCTAACAAAGCTTTTGTAGAGAACGCAAAGGGAGTGCAAGTTCTTTCGAGTTCCAACTGGTCTCCATACGACACGGAAGGGTGCGAAAGGACATCTCCAAACAACACAAAGCCCTCTTTCGATGAAGTTTCCCCAAATCAGAGATACATTACGATAAACCAGTGTTGCGACTTTGGTTATTAGAAGTACAAATGAATAGTCTGTGGGCTCAACGCTCTTTATGCAAATGAGTGACATTTCTCGGTAGTTGAGCTTCTGTGGATTATTTTCTGAAATCTCATAGTTTTATTAAAAAATCACGCAATCATCAAAAAATGCGCAGGAAATATGTTATATGTTTCTTCGCCAGAACAACTTCAAATAGACTTACGTTCCGGTATCTTCCAGTATCAAGTCCAATCGACCAGGATGGACGATCGAGATAAGCAGTTCGACACATGATCGACCTGTGACGTCACGTGGTAGCGCGCGGACCGACGCCGTTGCAAGCATGCTTTCGACAGACCACCTTTGTTATTAAATCGACCATTTTCTCATCTCTCAAGCAGACGACTTCTCCAAATCGTCCTCGACGAGACGCCACGCATGTCTTCACTACTAGTCTGCCCACGAAACGATGTTATGGTCAAGCATCTCGCACGAGCCCAAGTCATACTTTCGACCATAATCTATTCACTGCAACGGAGCCGGTTCTTGAACGTAAATCATCACTCCAGTCGTTCAATCCACATCACGGCTGAACCACGAGGCATTTTAACAATCACGTCATAATTTCATCGCTGCACCTTATCCTGACGTCATCGAGCACTCAGTTTTGTATCATTTGAATTCCTTATTTAAATGGTTTGTTTTCTGTTACAATTTATGTTATTAAATTATTGTGTGGGCACTTCTATTGCTCAACTCCCATCTCACCCACCTTCATATTTTTGGTCCTTCAAAACCTCGTATCTCAACACCCTAATGTACTTTAATTTTCCCTTAATTTCTGTATTAAGGCTGGTAGAAAATATTTACGCGCAGAGCAAGGTGAGTACATATTCTACCTTTAAATAAATTTTAAAATAAAATATATTGTTCATTTTGAGCTTATCGTTTTTTCCTCTTACAGAATATACAAAAATACCAGAGATTGAAGAATTATTTATTTACATAATACCAGAGAAAATCTGTGTTGCTGAACAAAGTTTACTTGACATGGCCGTTCCAAGGATAATAGTTTGAGATGGAAGCTGCCGAATTATTCCATGACCAATGGCTCATCCTGCGTGATCGTATCTCCAAATATCGCATGATGTCGATTTACGTGAGTTGGCGAGTGTTATTTGTCAGGATGACGTTCTGATGTTATTGATGACTCACCATCCATTTCATGAGACACTTATGTCATTGTCACGTTCTCCAAGTAATTGTTGGATGCGCATTGAGACAGTGACAGGCAGTTTGTGAACAGATGGGATAAAAATAGATTACAGATCGCGCCAATTACGATAAAGTACGGAGAGGGGAATACGACAGTGAATAACGCCCTCTCAACTACATTTCTCCTCCCATTTCCTCGGCGCTGTGCATACTCCTGACGCGATATATACGCTAGTTGCTGTTTACGTAACCACAGAAATTTCCAATTGGTCAACGGAGGACAAAATATGCATAATTGTGTACATCTACATGGACGACTTTTTATAAATGTGTTAACTAAGATAGGTTATTTTTATTAAATAAATAAGTGTCAAAATAGCAGTTACACACTGACTATGACCATATGAAGGACAATAAATTAATTTTAACTCTGGAAGCAAACAAGGGACCATCCCATCAATTCCGATCAAGGGCTATAAGGCAGAGGCGGATTAAAAATTTCAACATACTCCTTAGATAAGAATAACGAGTTAGTTACATGTTATAATATCATCAAAATACCAAAAAAATTGTACTTAATAAAACTCAAAAAATCGTTAATGAGTTCGTAATATTATCGAACTATAGATTATTTGGAATATATTGTTCATAAATTGTAACTATTAAAATAACTCTAAATTCGAGACGAATTATTTCTATAGACCGCCACCCCTAAGCAAGAGCCTCAAGAACCTGTGTATAAAATCCGCCACTACCTAAAGGAAAACCGGAGAAAAACCCGGGCATGGACGGGGTCGATTAAGAGTAAATTTCGATTGAGAGTCAATATTTTTAGAAAATTACTCCCGCTTTCATTCAAAGCACAGAAACTGTCGGCACTGAACGTTTTGAATCATCACCGCTTGGTCAACACGGTGCATGACGTAGCTATAGAAGAAACAACTGAGCTTTTTCAACGTTTGAACTGTCATCACGTGCACTAGAAAGACAGTATACATTCAACTTTTCGAAGAGCAATTGACAAATAGGAGTTCTTGATTTAACGGTACAAACAAAAATGTACAGATCCCCTGAAGTGGCGTAAACGTAAACCAACATCAAAACACTGGTTCGAATGATGTTTTTGTTGTTTCCATAGTTACGGATATAATAGTTTTCATCGAAGGATTTCCTGAACAACTTTACACGCCTCGCTGTTTCTGTGAGTATTTAGGAATCCAAATAAAATAAAAACTCAATTTGATAATGGGGTGCTTGTTATTACAAACACGTTGAAATATTGCCATAAAAGAACTGGATGATATTGTCATCAAAAAATGCACTAGAAAAAAATTCTTTAATAATAATAATAATAATAATAATAATAATAATAATAATGGTAATACTGCTTGTCTCAAAGTTTAAGTAGCATAAAACAACATTCCATACAAAACAGTCTTCAATTTATTTCTGCAAACGTGAGCGTGTTTAAAGTTTAGATTACACCTTTTATTTAATTTCATAACCTCAAATATCGTGTTGGCGATATCTCTCATGTGTATACACAAAAATAAAAGAATGTACGTAACGACCGAAGAAGCAACATGGAACATTTCAGAATCAATTCTAAATTCCAGGAAGGAAACAATGACATGTTTACATTTAAAAAGTTGCATTGTATTGATGAGATTCATTGTATTCAAATCACATACAGCAGATCAGAAATTCGTATTGAATGAATAATAACGAAGATAAATGTTTCTTTAAGCAAATTATCTTAAAGTTTTAAGTAAGCATTTATATTAAACAGCTCGCGTAAATGTTTAAAAAAATAATCTTTGATAAATCTACATTGATAATTAGTAAAAATGTTATTTATTAGCACTAGAGGTTTGTTGTGTTGCAGTGTAATGTTCATTAGAATCCTTTCTTTTAAGTAAAAAATTAATTTTTAAATTAGGTATTTCGTAATCTCTTGAATTCCAAAACAAAATTTAAGAAAACAAACTCTTGTGTATTTGCCTCGCCTGTAATACAAAAACAACAACAAAAATTCTCAAACATTTAATTTTTTTGATTATGCATTTTAAAATCATCTTTTTGTAAGATGCAATTTGTTATTCAGGAACCACATGATGTTTTACGTTAAAACATTAAAATGAATGTTGCGTCTCTAATTGCTTTTCTCATCAGTAGGCTAGTCTTTGCAATTTTTACTTTAATAATATTAGGTATGAGGATATGACGAATATTACCTCATGATTTACAAATAAATTTTGTATGTTATACCTTCTGACAAAGGGCTCTAATGACCTTGCCGTCGACGAGCCCTAAAGCCCCTCAAAAAACAACAACAACAAACAAACCTTTTGACGCTTCCGTCACAGTTTACACATTTTCGTGTTTGAAGTACAGTTTTGACTCAAGTGATCTTCCGAACATCTGTTGCAAGTAATTTTAAATCGAGGGATACAGCCTATTGTTTTGGAGAATTTATTTGTTCAAAATTTCAAAAATTTCTAAATTTCAAACTTTTAAAAATTGTCTACTTGCAACTCCTTCAAACCATGTAAAAGGACCGCAGTGAAATACAGATTCCGACCAAAATACATTTCTCAGAAGACCAAGAAAAACCAATATGAAAATACCAATACACACAATGAGTAATAAATATTTATAACACAAGCAACATTTTAAATATCTTAATAGTTGAAATATATTTAAAATATATTAAATGTTATCCTTGAAAAGAATATGTTTCTTGCAAATATTCTAATTTGATGAGTTTGTAATGGCATAATGTGGTTGCAGATAATTACTTACTTATGGTGGGACGAACATTCCGAGTTAGTTAAATTACTGAGATGTAAAATTGGTTTCTTTATTTTTATTATAATTATTTTAAAACACAATAATACAAATAATAATTAAGAAAAACATGCTTTAATTAGTATCGATCAGTTAGTAGCATAGTACAAATAATATTTGGAACTCGCTTTACTTGTTTGAAATACAACAATGTTTGTAAAAGAATGGCGACCCAGCGCGACAGTTTTGTCGTTTATGCATATATCTCGAAAAATGTAAAATATCTCTCTCATGTGTCCAATGATCTAGATATAAAAGTAAATATACCGCGGAAAATTTACTACAAATCAAAGTAAACTTACATCACATTCATCATTTAAAAATTGGTCTTCTTTTCAAAATAAAGTGTTTCCTCCATAAGAATCAATTTATTTCAGTATCAATTATTATTACAATTATTTCATTTAAATGGCTAATGAGGCATGCTTTTAAAGTCCAAATCTCAGTAAGTACATGTAACTTTTTTGTTTATGTCGATTTCAGATAATATAGTGATTTAGTTCTAGTACTACCTTACGTGCATCTAAAATAGACTTCTGACGTATTGTACAAATAAATCAAAATGTTTCATTGTTCGTCATTTATCTTCGGTTGTAAAAGATCTAAACACACACTGAAAAGATCAGCCACTTCCTATACGGTTAACATGTTCTCACGAAAAGGATGTAGATTAAAGAATAATAAATAAAACATTTTTAAAAACAAGCTTTCATTTAAGTCATGTACTAAAAATGAATAATATAAGTTTAGGTTTTTATTAAGATAATGCAATGCCAAATGCTAATACCTCCATACAGTGGCGGCGATACAGACCTGCAGCACCTGCAGAGTGGGAGGGCCTGGCAGGGTACAAAATAAAATAAAATAAAATGTAAAAATTAACAAATTTCACACGTTTTTCGACTATGTATAAAATGAAAAAATAATTTATTGTCGCAAGTTCAACATAAACTAAGTAAAAACTAAATTTAATCATCAGTTTTATATTGAACATTTGATTCAATTGAAATAAGATATACATTTATACAATTAGTTGTTACTAATATTTTTGTAAGTCAGACAGGAAGTGAAGTTTAGTGGGTACGTGCAGATAGGGTTGTTGCCTACTCCGGCTCAGCGCCATCGCAACAGAAGCGTCGGAAATATAATCGTAGGAATTCCAAGAATTCTGTTTTGTATCTGTTACCGGAAAAGTAGGAAATCAGGCAGTAGGAAATTAGAAAATTACAGTGAGACATATCTAAGTAAACCATAAAAGCAAAGACTTTTGATTGAAATTATAAATACGTAAAGTAATAATGCAAATTATGTTTTACTGGTTGCATTTTAGTAGTTCATTTAATGTATACATGGTAATTGGGTATAATTATTCAAGTCATGAGACCTACTTTTTTAAGAGGAGATGGACTCCATGAAAAATCTTGTGAAGGGGCCCCCGAATCCTTACCGCCACCACTGCCACCATACATATTTCACATTAGCAGATTCAAATAAAAATAAATGCACTTACTATCTTTAAAACTGAAAATCATTTAATATTTTATATTGCATTTTTGTCTTCAAAAAGCTTGTCGCGCGAATTGTAAAAAAAAAATACGCACTTCGGCAAGTACTTACCAATCACTGTTCCATGACATTAATTGAAATCTACTTTTGTGAACATTGTTTACTTTTTTACTACATCTACTTTTGTGGACATAGGAGGTATGGTTTACATTTCATTTGCAAGAATTTGCCCAAACATATTAACAAACTAGCAAGTTGAGATGAATTAAATTTTGTAAGCAATGTTTCGGTGCGAAAGCAATTTATAAACGACGTATCCCCATTTTGTAGTTTCTAAACAGGTATACAGTGCTGTCCATACGCTATTTTGTATTTTCCTCAACTGTAGTTCGTTTCCATAGTTCAAAACCGAGCACATCAATTCTCCTTTGTGTGTTTCCCACCGCACCCAATTATAAACTCCGAAATGCTGTTTTGAATACCTTCAATGGAACATTCGCAACCAACTCCATCAGATTTTCTTGTCAATACTCCCACCGTCTCTTCTCAGAACATCATCTCCAAATTTTCTCTCAGACTCCCTTTCACCTCACATCAACCAATACGAGTATATTAAATTCCATTTTCAAAACCTCAGGCAATAAACGTGACGCGTAACAAGATATTTCCCATTACAAGTTTTGCAATACATACACACTCGCACCAATGAAAGTTCCAGAAAGCCAATTACCATTGGGGAACAACATTAGCTGACAGCGTGGAGGGTGGGGGTGACGCCTAACAAGAGCCAATAGCATTATTAGATTAATTAATTAAGTGTTGGTAGGAGAGGCAGCGACGTCTCTGCGAGGCCTTCTGCTTTTAGAAGCCGACGGCGGCGCTTGTGTTTGACGTTTTGGCCGCAAGCGTAGGAACGAGATACGTGAACCGGAGACAAATGCGGGCATATCGTCTCGAAACAATTCAAATTAATATTATTTTGTAGTACATGGAAAGGAGATAATCAAACGCTTGGATGAACTGAAGAGGCAACAGATAATCGAGGTGATCGGCAGAAAAAGAGAAAACGCATCTTGGGTGGGTGGGATGTGATCGATAGGAAAGGGGAAAAAAGTAGTCAATAGGAATATATTTGAGCATCTCAACTTTCCTTTTTAACCTTTCTCTGATTTAACGTTATATATTTTGTGATTATTGGTAGTTCATTATTTTATATTATTCCGTATCTCATGACTAAAAATAGTTATGAAGCTACATTATACATCATTATATAATTGTACATAAAGCTAGCCGTTTCACTGACTAACAAATTATGTTGCACTTGCCGGCGTCGTAGAAAGTTGACTGAGGGTTCATTATCGTCCAAACAAATAGAGAATGAATTTTCGACTCGTCCAAAAAATTTGGCACTTTATTAATCAAAAACAAACAAAAAAATTTTAATTTTGCAAATCATAATTTTTTTTGAAATTTTACCATCGTCTATTCTAAAAAAATTCTTCGGGAATATTTCTGAAAAAAGAGGAAATTTGTCGAAATTTTTTTCGTAATGTATAAACTACATCGTGTTGTTCCGTGAACGTGGTCAAATACTAGACTGTAAAAAAGGGGAGGTAACACCCAAACATCAAATTAAATATCCTGAATGAAGGAAATTCCTCGGGATCAGAAATTTAATAGTTCCTCTTCACAACCATCATCCACAGACCTTGGCTTCCCAAACCGCTCGTCGACTCGAGCATTTTCTCTCTCTTTCGTTCCCACCATCCCCCCCCCCCTCTCTTCTTTCCACATTGCCTACCTCCCCTGTGGATGGCCAGAGACCTCGGCATGCTCGGCATGTGTCGGTCATCAACACCGACGACCTCCGGGGGGAAGCGAGTAGGGACTTCCCTGAAGCGGCGGTGGCTGCGTTATCAGACGCAAGGGCGGCAAGCGATGCTGTGCTGCCAACATAACGGTAGTGGCGCCACGCAGGCAACGGAGCATGGCTGCGTCGGGCGCCCGAGGGGCAACACTGCGTCGAGGTGATCGGCAGAAGGAGAGAGAACGCAGTGGGTGGGTGAAGTGTGATCGATAGGAAACGAAGTTATTTAACGAATATTTTCGGGCATCTGGATTTTAATTATAACATAAAAACCCCGATTATTTTCGGTACTTTTTAATGTTCTTTTTTAAGTTATGAGATTTTTATCTTCATACGAGTTCTTTTTCCAAGTTATTAATTTCAAATCTTCAGATAATAATTTATTAGGCAAAAAATAAAAATATGAAAAGTAATTCTGTAAAGTAAGGTCCAGTATTTCCTCGATTTCGTCCAAGAGAGTGGAAGGATATGGTGTGGGTGGTAGTCTTAAGATGTGTTTATTTTTATCTCAGATCTAGAGTGGAAATTGAGTCTGTAACTTCTCGACTAGCTATCCATGATATATAAAAGTGAAATATTTTCCGTTATTTTCTGAAAAATTTTACACCCAGGTGTTATGTTCTCAGCCGAATGGAGTGGCACAGAATCCTTCCAATAAGGATCCTTCGATTGCACATGGAAGCACCCTCACCCTAAATATATCTATGTTCCATTTTAAAATATAGAATGTATGGAGCGATGAAGGAAGTGCGTCGCTAATTTTGTCTCGCAGTGAATTTCATCAAATAAATAAAAAGAAATATAAAATAAATATACAGAAATATAAAATAAATAAAACGTTTTCATTGCAATCTGTTTTTAAAAGTTTGATTAAAAACATGATTACACAGAAATGGTATTAATTCATAATTAACTGGACAACAATATTCATAAATACAAGTCTTAATAGGGTTAATTTATAAAAGTGTTTCAATATAAAAGCAGAATCAAAACATTTTCGAATAAAAAGGAAAAATATTAATGTCAAGAGTATTACTCTAACAATATCACTTAGGCAGTATGCACGAACTACAAATATTATGAAGAATATCAAGATTATGAAATATATTTATTATTAGAAAATGATTGTCCCAATAACGCAATGAAAATTACCGTATAACATGTGATATAGGATAATTTGTAAATGAGTAAATACATACATTGCCATGTTTTAATCAGTCATCAAGAACTTATTTTTAATTGTAGCTTTAGTGATCGCCAACACCAAGGTTATTAGAACCTTTCACGAAAAACTCTAATTTAAACTAATAACATAGTGAATTTAACGCACACTAATGTTGTGCAACTGATTTATTGGCGTTACTAATCATAAAACTGGTTTCTCAGCTCTTTATGGGAAAAATAAATGCAATACAAGGTTAGTGATATAATGTATACAATAAATAAAAATCGACAATTTTTTTTATATTTACAGTAACAATATTTTTTTTATATTGTGCAGTAGCAGTTGTTACAGGAAATCTGTAAAGTGTCAGAGACATCTAGTGGTGTTAGAGTGAAACGTGCTCCTGTTTGACCTAAGGGAGGAAGAAACTGACCTTCACCACGATATCTAGACTCTGTAGCAAGAAGGCAGTGATGCAAAATGCTCAGTGAACGCAGCCAATAGTGAAGCAGTAAGCCCAGATTCGATCGCCCATGCCAATTAGCGCCACATGAGGAGGAATGAAGCAATACACTAATTATTTAAACATTTTATTTTTACAGCAGTAAGTTAAGACTCTCCATGGACAACACCTTCGGGCGAATTCACTCCAATATCCACATCTAAGACTATGGGTAATAACTGACTACACTAACACATCAATACCTGATACTCCAAGAAATGTAATATCAGTCAACAACATGAAGAATTATTGAATAAAACGACCTTTTTTAAACTGACTATAAATCCAGTTTATTAAAGAAACTACACAATGTGTCGACCCCCACCGTGGGCAATAAAAACAATTATTGTAAACTTTTTACATTGGTAAATGAGAAAGAGAGTTTACACAAATCGCAGGATGTAGAATACATGGAGCGTCTACAAAATCAAGAAATAAGGCACAGGGACAACAATAATTCAATTCTTAAATACCTTACTTAAACTTCTGATATTCTGTGATTCCGCGCCTCTGTACTTTTAATGTAAATTATTATATGTATTATTGTCGTCACTGTGCCTTATTTCCTATGCTTTAAATAAATCAAATTTTAAAGATTCATCAGTAAGTATTACGACATTTTGTACAAATAGTCCAGACTAAAGGTAATTAATCAATCAATTCTTGTCTCATAATTTTCAGAATTAGATTTACCTGGAGAAAACGTGAAAATGTATAAATAAATTATATTTTTTTTACTTTTATTATTTTTGTTAAATAATAAAGTTCGCACTCTGTTTAATCCTTCTGAAAAAAAATTGTAACAATTTGAAATGATATGTTACGCAATACTTTACACTACTTTCAACAGAAATGTTTTTGTCTTTATTGCATAACTTGTCGTAGAAAAATGAACTGGTATTTCAGCTTATCTGTCTACACCCTAGTCAATCCAACTATTACGATATGTGGCGTAGCGGGGGTTGAGGGTGATGGTGGTGGGGTATGAGAAGGGGGTGAAGCCGGAGACAACAGAGTCGCGTTCAGTTTTCCGGGTACGCGCCCTTTCAGGGGCAAAGTCCCCCACCCGCTTCGCGTCCGTGCACTGCCGTGTTGCATACCCTCGCAGGAGAAACCGCCGCCGATTAATCGAATTCCCCGTGCGGCGAGGTGCGACGAGGGAGCGCTCTAGGGAGCACACGCGGAAGCATCGGGAGATGAGAGAAGTAAATCGGGGGAAACACGTGGGATGGTGAGGATAGGACGGAAGAGACAGTGTTATTCTGGCGATGAAGAGGAGCTGGAACATTAGGCGAGGTCAACAACAGGATAGGACTGGGAAGACGATCCAGATAGAGAATGCGGAGAGTAGAAAGAAATTAGAATTTGTAAAAAGTTAGAATGGAGGCCCTAGATTAGGAATAAATGAAGTTAGTGTCAAGTAAAATTGAATAGGAAGGAAAGAAATCGAAGAATGGAAGAATGATTTTCCCGAGAAGAAAGTTGAACAAGAGGGATTGAGAGAGAATCGGCAGGGGAATGCTACAGAATACTTGCTCATTTTGAAGGGAGTGTGCCGAGGGAAGTTATTTTGGGGGAATGTGCGAGAGACAGGAGGACGTTAAGTCCATTGAGGTTTATGAATCTGATTTGTTCCGTAAAACAGACAGCTCTCAATAAAAAGCAATTGTTCTTGAGCTTAAATGCTTTATTCAGATCACAGATCGTGATAGAATAAAATGTGATTTTAGATAAACCTCCTTATATGTGAGTGATGGTTTTCCGAATGATATATTCAAATTAATTGCGTTGTTTATTAGATGGTTTTTAGAAGTTAGTTATCTGCAGACATATGTTTTGGTTACGTCTAAAAAAAATTTGGTTAAATGAATTGGCAGCATGTAACTAATGATTCTCACCGTATGATAAAAGGATTCTCTCGGAATTTTTTTTATTTCATAGTTAAAAGCCAGGTCGTCATTGAAACGGTATAATTGAATAACAAATGTATTTTTATGTTAACCATGTATGTTAAGTATAATTTCTGAAAGAAAAAATTGAATTGTAGACGGAACAAATTGTTTCACAAGTTCTAACTAAAAGCGCTTGTAGACATGCTCCACAACACCGTTCAACCAAAGACGTGTCCAAGCTCTGAATGATTCATTCCAGAACCTCGTCGATCATCTTCAGTGTCCATTGTGAAGAATGTTTTTTCAAAACTATGTTTTGGAGTGGGGATGGTTGCTTGATAATATCAAGTCAACGCTAAAGAATAGCGTATAGAGAAAGAATTGTATTCATAAAAAAATCTATCGCAAAAGATGTAGTTTGGTATTTCATGACGCCACATAAGTGTTTATTAGCTGTTTCTGTGTGTCTATTTGTCAGTCTTGCTGAATGAATGAGGCAATTTTTCTTTTTGCATATTTCGTGTGTGCTTATTCTCTATTGTTTTCTTTAATATAAAA
>NNCF01133359.1:227125-245858 GCA_002313205.1 Laupala kohalensis | reverse complement strand
ATATATATATTACTCATTTTCCGAGGGAGTAACTGTAAAGTCTTATTCAATTCTATAAGTACGCATTTACTTTTTAAATTACAGGTATATTCTTCCATTCTTGAAACAATTAATTTACAGTTTACCCAACAATTTTCCGCAAATTCTTCTCTAATGTGCAATTCTCCTGTCTCTTGATACATACAAAAAGATTTATCGTGGAATTTAAAAACAATTTTTTTAGTTTCCGAAATCATGGGTACGTACAGTACTTTTTAACATCAGAAACACCTTGAACATGTAATATTTTCTTTGAAACCTTATATTCTTTGAAACAATTGTAAAGCTTTTCAACCTAATACTTTGCAGAAAACTCAGAGTGACACGGTTTCTGGCAATTTGTAATCTACGTGCGGAATTCATATCACGGAAACTCACAAACGCTAAAAGACCAAGAATTTGGCGTATCCTCAAAACGCAAACAGAATAATGTATATTTTGAAATGAAGGAAAAGGCGTTGAAAAGAAAACGTTATAAAAATACTTCGCCCCATTACTTTCAAACAACACGCGCTCTCAAAGAGTATTAACACAGTTTATTCTGCGAATAAGACTCTGAATCCTCAAAATGCACATCTCCCTTCTTGGAGCTCCTTTACACAATTCATCGCGTCTTTTGTGCGAATATACCATCTGTTTCATTTCCCACACCGATATCCTTTTCACGCGTAAGCCAGGAAATTCGTCGTTGTCTCTAAACGCGAGTAGTAGGAAGAAGAAGAGAAGATAAGGAAAGGAAAGGAAAGGAAAGAAGATAGAGAACTAGAAAGCAAATATTCGCCTCTCGCAGGTATCAGTGTGCGAGAGCTGGAGGTAGGCACTCATCAGAGGAATAGAGAGAGGATTAACCGCCAAGCACCGAAGGAAAGCCAGAGCAGAAACTGCCGCATTGTTCTAACACTCGGAGGGTCTGGGAAACGGGCCGTGGTACTGTCGGTGGTTTAGGACGGTACCACTGTTAGCGGTTCGTGTTAAGGGTTTGGAGGGTGCGTTGGAGCTTAAAGGGGGGTTGTTGAAATTGACAAGGAGATTCGCCGAGATTGAGTGGGGAAGTAATAATAAAAACAATAATAAATGATAATTGAGTGGGTGGTATTTAATAGTATTGGGGTTACTAGCTCTCTTTACTGCGATAAAGTTTTAAAAAAATAATTCTTAAAAAAAAAATCATTTTATGAAAATATATATTCTATTTGTGTATGTCTCATTACAGAGATTCTCAAAACGCGTATTGACTCATTTCAGCTATGGGCACTTTCATCGCGGAAATTATTTAGGGGAAAATTGAAGGTCAGCCATTCAACGCAAAGAGCGAATTAAAAAATATTAACAACTAAGGAATTTCTTTTTTGTTCGAAAACCCATTAGTTTTCCTATGAAACAATTGGTCATATTTATTTGATAAATTTGCAAGTAATAAATTGTCATATTAAATTTTAACGAGATCAAAATTTTTATTTTAAAAATTAATGCCAATTTACTTAACAATGAATATAATTAAGAAAAAAAATGTTTTTCCTGGCTAAGTAGCCGTGCTAGGATTATTCCATACATTTAGCTTACAACAACGGAAAGCATCACAAGGGAGCCACGACTACTTAGACCGAAAAACAAATCCTATATCAATAGAATATTTTCAAATTTAATGATTCCGTTGATATTCCAGAGATTATGCAACAAGATTACAATATTACAAGTGAACAATCACAAAAGTTATGAAATGAAAACATATGTATCTTGTATTCAATAGATTTTTAGTTATTACGTTAATTGTTATTATTACGAGTTCACATAAAAAGTCGTGAACTGGACGACAAAACAGGGAGAAGCATTAAAATTTTATTAGAAAAAATTTCCTCATGTGCAAAACCGTTCCAAAATATTGAGTCAGTATAAACATTTCACACAGCAGTGGTGTGATTTCCCACGACTGAAAATGTACAAATTGTGGAGTGTGTGGTTTCCCGCCAATATCCACTAAGGTGTAAACTGCTCTCGAAGGATATATTCCACGGATTCACACCGAACGGCCGAACTCGTCATCGGATTCTAGCACTCCAGAGGTTCATAGGGGATTTATACGCGCACGAGATTTCCTGTGAAGAGAAACGTAGGATATCGTTTGTTCCAAGGTGTACAATTTATGTATTAGAAATGTTTCATTCAGTCACCGTGGCAGGAGGGGTATAAGGGGGATCCAAACACTTCCCGAAATTGTTTTATTAGTAGTAATGAAGGTATTTCATCAGTATAAACATTCTTAATTTACAACTTGTTAATTTTTTGTGGAGTTTTACGGCACGTCAACATCTAGGTCATTAGATCCCTGAAAACTTGTACAGGTAGGGAAAATGCAGTTACGCACTAGGGAGAGCCAACATGATTCTCCCCGCGTGTGGAACTCGCCGAAAAACTCAGCCATACCCACTACAAACCCTCCTGAATTACAACACAAAACTCAAATATCAACATATCTCAAAACATTACACAAATCATTACAAAAATAAAAATAAAATTAAAAGAAGAAAGATGAAAATGAGTGATACCCTAGCGTCGGGATCGAAAAGAACAAGAGGTGACCAAGGAAGGTCAGGAAAGAGAAAGGAAGGAGTCTAGCACAAGTAAGCAATGCCAGACTCAGCTCGGGGCCTCGTGTTTGCCAAACACGTACTTACTAGATGTACGTTCCCTGGGGATACAACTTGTTAATGAAATGAACAAATTACACATGCCAAGAATTAGATAAATTATTTCAGTTTTGTTCAGTTAAGGACAAATAACTTTAAAAAACAATAAATGACTAATGAATAAATTTATTTTCAAAAAAGCAGTTACAAACTGCATATGACCACGTAGGGGACAATAAACTAATTTACTCTCAAGGGAAGCAAGCAAGAAACAATACCAACTATTCCGATCAAGGTAGAGACAGATTGAAAATTTCAGCTCACACCTTAGATAAGAATAAAAAGTTAACATGTGTTATAATATCAACATAATGTCAACCAATTGGTATATAATAAAACAAACAAAAAACGATTCAGACGTATTTTTGGAGTCCTAAATACTTTTTCTTTCAGGAAAACAACAACAATACATTTTTGGAGATAAGTCCAAAATAACGTTCTTGTTACAGATCTGGTTTCATTATTCCATTCTTTGGATGGTTAGATAACTCGTTAATCTACAAAGGAATTTATAAACATATTATCCACAACTGTGATTAATGTTTAACTTAATGACAAAAGTTCTTTTAGTGCATCAAATTTTGAACTAAAATATTTTGGAACGTTTACGTTAGGACATGTAAACATTTACAAGATAAATAAATTTATAAAAACAAAGAGGTAGTTTGGAATATTTAATTCACTTAGTTCCTTGTTTGTTCAATTCAAATGTACTAAGAATTCGCGAGAAAGAATTAGAAGATGAACAAAATTCAAAGCTTCATTAACCAATTAATGCTAAAATAATCAGTTGGTGCACAGTCATGAAATTGCAGTATTTGATATGATAGTAAACGTTATCAATATGATTAGTAAAGTTAGTCATATTAAATCTATAAATGAAGTTACTAAAGATAATTTATAACATTATTTGATAATTATAAAACATAAAGCAAAGTACGAGCCCTTCGTTTCAGTGTTGGCCAAATTTGAAACGATTCGAAAGAATACACGTTTTTATGAAATAGTTTTATTAATTTATTTATCCCTAACTTCACATACTAAACCTCCTTCCCGAATGAAACATTTTACATTGAGTTAAGTAAAAAACAAACGCTTTCCTCATTATGTAAATGAATATCTTTCAATAACTTCTCCCAGTCTGTAGGGAACAAACTTGCAAAGGAACTGAAAAATCTCTCGTATATCTCGACTTCAAAATATTAACATTACAAACATGTTCTCAAAGCACAAAATTATTTTTGTGTACTACCGTTATTTGAAGCAATTTATTTTCCTCAAATAAAAATAAAACTCCGTAGTGTGCCCCACTCAACTTGCCAATTATATTATTTGAAATTATATCATAGTTGTAAACAGTGTACCTTGCAATGAAACTAAAAAATCAGAACAATTTTTACAGATAAATAAAAGAAAATATACACAATTATCGAACTAAATGACGTTTAACGTTTCAATACATTTCTAAAATTATTTTTCCTCATAACTTTACAAAGTTCCTGAACTTCATGTGTGCTGAATCATGTACAAATAATAGAAATTATCTTCCACCATAAATTCTTTGTATTTGCCTTGTTGGCTAATCTATACAAAGCCCCTTCAAGATTGTTTTGCGAAATTTTTTTTCGCTGTATCTCGGAAACGTGCAACGTTCTTAAATGCTGTAGAAGTTAATATCCAATATAAATCTTTCTATTCATTTTTTTAAAATTTTGAATTTTAATAAACCGAAGGAGGAGCGCGGCGTGTAAATCCAGGATAAATTAGATGTGCATAATTAAGTTTTATGCCTAATGCATTCAAAGATACGTTTTACAATTTGGTTTGGATCCATTGATTTGTTTGAGAGTTATCGGATAAACAAAATTCTCGACGCACACACATATGACATTGGATATCACAAAAAAATGAACCAAAAAAAAAAAAAAACTCTCCTGTAGACAATTCGTATAGATTTAAAAAAACTGAAATTATTTTTCTCAACCGATTACATCACTTTTCTTATACATATAAGGAATCAGATGTAATCAGAAAGTAAAAACGTAATCAATATATATGAAAGTATTTTAATAATAATAATAATAAATTTATTGTCAAAAAACAGTACAAACTGCGTATGACCACGTGGAGGGAAAAAAAACTAATTTACTCTCCGGAAGCAAGCAAGGGACCATCCCATCAATTCCGATCAACTTTCATCCTTCAAAATTTACAATGCAGTTTTATTTACAATGGACATTGTACATTCGTCGTTCTCACTTCCCATCTATTGTTTAACTCCATTAGTATGTTTTCTTCAATTTACTTATTTTTTCTAAGAAGGGTATATACAAGAGGAGTAGAATTCAAGAGAGGGGTTCAATGCAAACACTTCCTTGTTAATCGCCAGGTGTGTTCTTGTAACTATCACCTTGCGCTGGCATCGAACATGGCCAACTTTACGTAATGAAATTGCAACGTTCCGGCATTACGATATGCTATGTAGAGGTTCCCATATAGTTGGCATGGTTTTGTTTGATTGCTGCGTGGACAAAGTAAAGTAAACAAATTGCGGAGACCTCATATGAAGACGTGATTTGTTATATTACCTTTTCCTCTAGCAAAGCGTTCGCCCGAATTCGTGTTTTCCTCAAATAAACAAAGTATGAGCGAAGGCGAGTAATGCAGATCTTTGACAAAAGGAGTAACTAGTTACTACAAGACTACATAAGAGTGTGTGATTCAACCAATTTAATTAAAAATTGATCTCATGTTAGTAATAAATATGTATGCTGCTGTGATGACACGTAAATTGAAAACTATATTGTCAGAAGGCTACTTGTCAATAAATATTGATTTAATTAACGTTCTCTATCCGTTTTTATTTCTATACAACCATTTTCCTTTCTGACGATTCTGAATGAAATCAAGGTATTGAAAGATATAATTTCGTATAACATTCACCTATATTTTCAATATTTTCATTTTCGGCGAAATTCACTACAATTAACATTCAGTAACCGCACTTTGTTACATGAAGCGCCACGCGGTGGTTTCAAGAACCACTGGTGAGTGACGTCACAGATTACACGTTTTTCCGCTAATGAACACCTCTTGAGTATTTGTATGTTATAAAACGTCAGTTACTTCGGTACTAAACACTTCTCCCAAGACATTGTTTCGTAAACCATGTTCTCCTTTTCGCATTCACGTCTCAAAGACCCGTTCACCACCGAGTCACGCAAAGGAATTGACAAAACAGAAGAACGCGACCTCGTCACTCACAGTTACTGCCACCGCCACCTTGCAGCGCTGCGGATGGAACGTGTCTCCCGGAGAAGGGAGAGGCTCTGAGATGCAGGGTTTATGTCTCGCACGTGTCGGCCGACTCACCGAGCGATTCCCAAACGTAGCGCTGGAGGGTGCAGAAGACGACTGCGAGAAAGTGGTAAGGGATGATCTACTGCGAGAGGGTAGAAACGAGACGGATAAAGAAGTAGAAATGAAAATGCACTGGTATAAAATGCCTCACGTTTTTATGTGAATCCGGAAAATAAATGAACAGACGAGAAAGAATAGGATGTAATTTGTCGTTACTGCGTTACACTAGTTTAAGTTACTTATTTGCGGTTAAAATGACGAAGTCATTTTCTAGAAAAGGGGAAATAAAAGTAAGATAAATGGTAAACTCAAGATGTTATCTTCACCCCTTCCCAGCAAATTTCTCAACTAAAATTTAATTTATTGGTTCTTGCATTCGACGTGTTTATAATTTCTCTTGGAAAATGATACTTTATAAAGATACATTTTTAAATACATGAAAAAGAGTAATTGTGGACGATGATAAAATTTTTCAATTTAAATTATACAGAAAAAAATGTTTTGGAAAAAATTCAATTTTATGAATTTGTTACTACTTTAAATTATGTAAACAAAGTTTTGAATTAGTATATACGCATTGATACAGGAAAGCTATCGCATATTTAGAATACAATATTATAATGTTTGTGTAATTTCTGTTTTTCTTTGTTTGTTTGTAAACATGTTTCGAGTTTTTAATTACGTATAATATCATGTTCAATCGTTCTGTTTTATGTTATTATTTGTTACATCTGACGACGACTCAAATCTAAGTCGAAACGTTGTGTTCTTGAAGCACAAAATAAACGGTATTCGTCCATGATAAGGTCGTAAGCATTAAATTACTTGTTTTATATGAAAATTCGCATTCGAAACGTTTAAGAATCATTAGTAAATTATCACGCAATTTTATTTGAACATTAATTATCTTACCACGAGAGATTCGTCAAATACTTCATAGAACGATCGGATTACCTTAGAAACCACTTCTTGGTAAACATCACACAATCCAATAAAGATCTCCACACATTTAACGGATGGTGTTACAAGCGAGCTTACTAAGATGCGAACGGTTACTGCGGAAGCTGCTAGTAAACTGTTGAAGCAGAAAGTCGGTCGACCCAAAGGATCACGGAATACTAAAGTTCCAAAGAGTAAAGGGCGCACGCCGCGAAGAAGTGAACGTAAGAAGTGAACGTAATTTTAAAGGCAAAAATCCCCACGGAGGTACGTGTATCTACGTTCGTAATGATATTTTATCTTCTCCACTGACAGGCTACGAGAACTTCTGCGTAGATAGTGTGTTCGAAATTTCTGCAGTTGAACTGACCGACACCGGTATTGTTGTTTTGTGTATTTATAGACCTCCTCAATCAGATCTTGACATATTTTTTCGGAACTTCGAAAATGTTTTAGAACATATCGCACATAAATCTACTAAATCTATCGTTATATGTGGTGATTTCAATATCGATTTCTTGAGTACATCCGACTCTGCACATTCACCAGTTAATCGATTCAAGAATCTTATCGACTCCTTCAACCTTATTACTACGATAAATGACCCCACTCGCCTCTCCGGCTCATCTCAAACATTGCTAGATCAAATTATAGTCAACAATGGAATCTCGTATCTCTCTGAAGTGTTTATCGCCGGATACAGTGATCACCTTGCTCAAGTATTGACTATTAATAATACACTAAAACCGCTTAAAATCCTTTACAAATTTACAAGAGAGTTTAATGACATAAATAAATCCATATTCGTAAATTATTTGCGTGAAGAAACATGGAAAGATGTTTACAATTGCCAAAACACCGACGACAAATTCAATGTATTTATCTCAACATTCCTAAAACATTACAACTCTAGTTTTCCCATAAAACGCAAGTTAATTAACACAAAAAAATACAATAGATGGATCACCCTAGGGATAAGAATTTCTTCAAAAAACAAACGCCGTTTATATTATCTTTCAAAACGCTATAACCAGCCACCCGAATTCCATAATTATTTTCGTAAATATAAGACTATTCTCCGAAAAGTAGTCTATGCAGCTAAAGTTATGGAAAACGACAGGCATATACTAAAATCGAACAACCGGATGAAAGCCATGTGGAATATTGTTAACAATTACACGTCAACTTCTGAAAATCGCGAAGAAAATGTTTCTTTACTAAACGATGGCAAGATCGTGTCAAATCCTCAGGACATCGCAAGTTTGTTTAATTCTCACTTCTCAGAAGTTGGTAAAATAACGAACTCAATATATCCAAATCAATGTCCTCCAATTATTACCACCCACATACCCAATTCTATGTTCACTTCCGAAACTAACGCCAGTGAAGTCATGGGAATCATCAGCTCCTTAAAAAACAAATTTTCACGAGGCATAGATGATATACCTGAGTTTATTGTTAAATCTTCGTCCCACGCTATATTAAATCCACTCGTAAATATTTTTAATAGTTCTTTATCGGAAGGGGTGTTTCCCAATATATTTAAGAGAGCTAAAGTGAAACCTTTACACAAGAAAGGAAACAAACTTAATATTGGAAATTACCGACCAATATCTCTACTACCCACTTTCTCAAAAATCCTAGAAAAATTGTTCTATAAGCGTCTTCTAGATTTTTTATCAAAATATAACATTCTCTCTGACGATCAACACGGTTTTAGGAAATCCTTTTCCACTACAAGCGCCATATTTTCCTTCTTAAACGATGTTACCACATCTCTAGACAGTGGAGAAAATCCTCAGGGTGTTTTTCTTGACTTATCCAAAGCATTCGATGTCATCGATCACGGAATTCTCCTTACCAAATTGCATTCTTTAGGCATTCGTGGACTTCCACATCAATGGCTAACTTCTTATTTAAAAGATAGATATCAACAAGTAGAAATATCCTATACTAAAAATAAAATACTTGAGCGTTGTCTTTCAGAAACAAAGCCACTTACTTGCGGAGTACCCCAAGGATCAATTCTCGGCCCTATACTCTTTTTATTGTATGTGAACGACATGTCATCATCCACATCAGATTGCAAAATGGTTCTTTTTGCTGATGACACTAATTTACTATGTAAACACGCCAATGCTCAAAAAGTTTTGTCTAACCTTTCGACTTGGTTCCATGCAAATCGTCTCATTGTAAACACTGACAAAACAGTGTCTATGTCATTTCACAATAGTATCACAAAATCTTTACCCCAGGTTTCTCTTTCTTTAAACGGAACACAATTAAAAACTGTTACAAATACAAAATTCTTAGGTCTCCATATTCAAGACAACCTCAAATGGAATTGTCACATTGACAATCTTAATTCCCAATTAAGCAAATTGTGTTACGCATTCCGAATCTTAGTTAACGCAGTTAGTCCACGTATTTCCCGTTGCGTATATTTTGCAAACGTTTACTCCCATTTACGTTACGGCATTACCTTCTGGGGTAATTCCGGTCAGAGTATTCAAACTTTCAGAATTCAGAAGAGGATAGTTCGGATAATTTGTAAATCTCACCCCCGAAACTCTTGTAAACCTTTATTCAAGGAATTAAATATCTTAACACTTCCCTGCATTTATATTTATGAAACAGTCGTGTTTGTTAAGACCGAATTACTGAAGTGCCACCCTTTCTTTATACGAAACAGTCTCGTTCACGAACACTATACACGCAATAGTAGTAATATTCATCGCCCTAGAGTGTCAACCACTCTTTGCCAAAAGGGACCATACCATTCGGGAATCGTTCTATATAATTCCCTGCCCAAGAATATAAAAGATATTATGAAATTGAATATCTTCAAATCCGCGGTTAAAAACTACCTCCTGCACCAGTGCTTCTACACTGTAAAAGAATTTATTGATTTTAACAAAAGTTAAATTCGTCTTGTGCTTTATCACGCCATTGCTGTAGTACTTTTTAAACAACTTATAACAATTTCAAAAACTATTTTCTTGCATGATTGTGTTGTCTTATGGCTCATATTAATTTAGTTTTATGTGTACTCAACATTGGCACGTTTGTGTACATAAATTCTGTAGCCCCATCCTGGCCCGGGTTTTTCTCCGGTTTTCCTTCGGGTAGAGGCGGATTTATCATACAGGTTCTCTAGGCTTTGTCTAGGGGCGGGTCTATTGTAACAATAAATCGTGAATTTAGTGTTATTTCAATTTTTAAGCACTATACTCAGAATAATCTATAGTTCGATAATAACTTACATGTAATTTTTTGCTTAAAATTACAAACATATTGACATTCTATTAGTATTATAACTCGCAGCTAACTTTTTATCTTATCTAGGAATTTTTGCTGAATTTTTTGAATCCGCCTCTGCCTTAGGGCCCTTGATCGGAATTGATGGGATGGTCCCTTGCTTGCTTCCGGAGAGTAAATTAGTTTTTTTCCCTCCACGTGGTCATACGCAGTTTGTACTGTTTTTTGACAATAAATTTATATTTATATTTAAGAAGACGCTTTGGCAAACAAGCCAATGAGAAGCAATTGCCTCAGGGGATATTACTTCACTATATAAGCTCCACGGCACAATTTCTCTTCAGGGGATCGCAACACGACTCACGTCGGGTCAACCAACGATGTAGTGTCCATTAAAGTGACCAGTGGACACACTTACCAGTTCTTTTAATGTTAGACTAATGTGTTTTTATTGAAATTTTCGGTCAACTAACAACTGTAAGGAGAATCTGCATCTGCATACGATCTAAGAGGACATCATTTATGAAGAATCCAATATTCATCTCATCTTTCGTGTAAAGGTCCGAATACATCACTTTTGGAACCTGCGCCAACTAAATTTGGCGCATCAAGTCTTCGTTAGTGAACAAGTTTTTTATGAACTTTTGGAGAAACACATCACAAGGACATTTCTAGGGCAAAGTCCATCTCCAAATTTGTACTTTAAAGTTTGTATATTCAGGAATAAATAATTCTGTGTATGTAATGTTAAGTTTAGTTAAGAGTGGAGACACTCTTGATTCATTTAGATGTTTTGTATTAGTATTATTTGCAGTACAGAGCACATGCTGTACAACAGCACCTCATTCTCGAAATTTGACCACTTTTTCAGTAGTTCTGCATTTGTCGTGTTATAAGGTTAGTAGTTGCAACCCAAAAAGTATTTATGTTTATTGTTAATAAAATTTGTTTCGCAAAATGAACATATGTATCGTGTACCTCCCTTATTAATGGCATCTAAGTGATTAGGTCTTTACTCAATCTCCTTTATGTTGTGAGTCTGACCAATCATAACAGATAGAGCCACCGTCATAAATAAATTTACAGCGAGTACACGATGAGAATCTGTCTTGAAGAATGCATACATTTGTCTCACCAGCGGTTTACCAACTCTCGTTCGTCCCTTTCTTCCCTTCGCCCGGAATCTCCCAATTTAAATAGCAATACCGTGGGCCCTAAACGACACAAGCAGCAACAGCAGATTCGTGTTGTGCATCGGAACGACCCACTTGTGCTACTGTTCCTTTGTTTCATCCGAAAGCCTCTTCTTCCTCGCTGCGGTGCGTCCTCCTTGAGGATAAATCTCGCACCAATTCGGGCAGAAGCGGTCGGAGGGAGGATGGGGACGGACCAACGAGCAGACACGTGCGCTACGGGCTCAACGTCTTCAGTGGCTGGACAATGGATTCGATAGAATGAAATCATGCGAGTTTCTTTGATTTCATTGAGATGAATCTCTCTTAGAATTATGTAAGGTGCCTTACTTGGTCGAGAAAAAATCGACGTGAAATATTATAGTCTCGAATTATTTATTCAATGTGTTTGAGTATAATTCTGAAATAGATCCAGTATCATCAGAACCGTTTGGTAAAGGAATTAAAGATCACTAATTTTAAAATCGTTTTAAGTTTTCTTTTTCGTAATATCACTTTTTCCTTATCACTGTGACATTTTTAAGTATTTTTGTCTAGGTAAGGTCATGATATTGGGAAATGAAGTTTTTAATTAATGCTATTGTAAATGTGCTGACAACTTTGAAGTACGCGAATGGAAAACTTTGTAAAATTACCCTCGGTTCATTCTGATATTCAACATGTTCACATTATTTGTCATTAGGTGAAAAATTGTTTTTCATTTGTTTTTTGTTTTTTGGTGGTGGTGGGGGGGATAGCGGTAACTCTTCAAACAAAAGTAAATACATACAAGGATGGTGTTTTGAAATTTTAATACTACACAAAAGAATCCCTAAACATAAAATATCAAGTCGTATAGTTGTCTTCCTAACATTTCCTCCGACCAATCTCCTCCGTGTATAGTGTACTAAACCATAAACAACTACAAAGTTAGAGACCCCACCTCAAGGAGATGGAAGGACTTCCTTGGAAGTCTGAGAGGCATTACTGTTAGTGTGTAAATGGCTCTGCAGTGGGAAGGAGGGTTTGGAGCGACCGACCGACCGACCGAAGAGGAGGTTGTTGCGCGCAGTTCCCCTTCGAAATTCCTTCCTACGTCACTTCCGCGTTGGGGGTTGGCGGGTGGGGGGTGGCGGTGCGGGAGGGGAGAACTCATTCAATTTGCATTTTGCTGACACGATTCGCACTCGACGCTCATCGTCCACGCGGCGCTTCTTCCTTGTTTTTATTTGTGACGCGTGCGCGCGAACGTCTGGTCGGTGGAGAGGTGTGCCTTTCGCGTTATCTTCAATGGATGCTGGAGTTTGTTCGCGTATTTGGTTAGCTACGTATGAATATGTATGTCCTTGTCTTAGAGTACCGAGAGGAGTTAATGCAATGTGATTGTTTGGAGATTGGCGGACTGAGCAAAGATAAACAAGAGAGGGAACCATCATTACACGAGATATCAATGATACGGTCCATTCTTTAACATGATATATATTACGAAGTTTTTTTTAAAGGAAATATTTGTTGTGGCTTTCTAAATGTACGCTACCTAGGTACGGTTGTTCACAATATCTTCGTTATCTCATCCTCGCCCGGGTTTGTCTCCGGTTTTCCTCCAGGTAGTGGTGGATTTTCCAAGGGCTATAATGTCATAAATACTTTTGTTATATGAATTTTGCATTGTTACTGTACAAAATATCTACCATTCATTTTTAAATAATAAATATAAAACACTCCGTATTTATTACATATTTTTGTAAATATTAAATTCGCTACTGTCCTTCGGTTCTTGATCGGAATTGATGGGATGGTTCTTAGCTAGTTTCCGGATAGTAACTTAGTTTATTATCCCACACGTGGTCATACTCAGTTTGCAACTGATTTTTTGACTTTAAATTTATATTTATATATTTACATATTTAAGATACACATGAGAAATTATTACTATTATTCTGGTATGGAAATATCAGTCGCTTGAACATGAAGTCAACGATACTTGAGAAATTTCATATGATAACTAGCAAACCCTGCTCGGTCTCTCGCAGGTTATGATTTGTTTGTTATAATTCATTAAAGATAATAATAGCACGTTTACCAAAACAGAGATGATATCTCAATTAATTCTTAAGGTATAGTAAACTAAGCGAAAATCCGAAAAATGTGATGCAAAATTTCATTACAACGAAACTCTAAATATATTTCTGAACCTTAGGGCTCATTAAAAATTTTAGCTTATTAAAATGTAGAACTACTTATTCAGTCTTCTAAAGTTGGAATTTCGAAATATCCTTTCTTATTATTAATTAGATATGAATACAAAATCATTCCTCATTTTTTACGTATTCTTGACGATTTTGAAATGAATTGATTTCCAGGTTAAATTAATTACATTGATCTTTGAATGCAATAAAAAATTTTAAACATGTGAAATCAAGTAGTAAGTAGTACCTATTTTAAGGAACATTTTAACGCATCTCCCATAGCTTTTCTCATAGGTTGCGGTTATTCACCTTACGAAACACACACAGTAAATTTGCTCCAAAATCGTTCGGTATGACGTTTCTTTTGGTGAAGAAGCGCAACCAAGAAGGAATAGAGAGTACGAGAGGGACTGTGGAAGTAGTATCGTGAGTTAAAAGCGTACAAGGAAAGAAAGTTGAAGATGGAAGGAAAGCAGCGGTATTGCTTCGTGTCAGAACGTTCCCAGACTGTCAACGTTTCCATGTGACGTCCCCTGCTGGATATCGACTGAGCCATAAATATCGAATAGGCGTCTGGCTAGATGAAGAGTTGAAGGGTTCCATCCAGATTCGTACGTGGCTGGAAACCGAATTGGAGAGATGAGATCCAGCACCTGCTTGAAATATATTTCTTTATTTAATCCCTTTCATGCACACAATTTGAAGCTATATTACGAATGGTGACAACTTTCATCAATCAATCTTTCGAGATGTCGATTTTCAAACGAACTTCACATTTAGCCACAGTGACAAAGGAGAGGGGTTAGTTGAAATTGTACGTCACCAAAAATAAATATTAAAATTAGTTTTAGAACTTCTAATGTGAAGATGTTGGATAATAATGTGATCCGAAACTTTATTCAACATTCTCATTTATAAAAATAGTACGAAGTTTTAATATATCAATATTAAACGCGTAATGCAATTTGAAATGACAAAAATGTTTGTTTATCTTAGGTTCACACTTCAACTGAAGATCTATCTTAGCTGGTGAAAATATTTTTATACTCTTCATCTGCACGAATGCCCGACTAAAGTTTTTGAATCTTACAATACACCTAAACAATGTAGTTAGCAGTGTACATGAACTCCAGTTTTGCGATGTTACTTATTACGATGTTACTTTAATATAATAGGGAAGGATTTTTCACATTTAAAATTCTATGAAGAGAGATAACTTTAATTTTTATCTTTTTTCGTCTATTTTGTTCAATTGAGATAGTGATTTTTGTTCAATTTGATTTATAAGCGCGTGTACTGTGCATTATAAAACACAGAAATGTTTTTCGGCATTTTCATAATTTGCCCCTAAAATACTGAGGAAGGTTAAAACTTGTATTATCTAGGACAGAATTTGTCAAATTTAACAAACTTCCAAAGATATTAGCTTCCTTTTTGCTATTTGAAAACGCTTCAAGGAAGCTCACAAAAAATATTTCTGGACTTTCACTTTGCAATTATTCATTTGAAGGACTAGAAGACAATAAATTAAATATAAATATAAAGTCTTCTATAAGATAGTATTTATTTATTTGCTCGGAATCTCGATAGATTTCCTTTTATTGCTATCATAGATACCATTACAAAATATAGGTGAGCAATGACGCGAATACTCAGCTGGTAGAGATATAAAAACAGATTGATCTTGTTCACATTTAACTCAGGAGATGAAAAATATGTTCTGAATAGCACATAACTTAATCAAGTTTAAGTTGGTCAACTTAACTATACTTATTACCCAGCAACCACTCTAACCTTCGTCTCGCTAGGTTTATAACAGAGAAAATGCAACGCGAGGAAAGTTTTATCTGTCAGGCGTGAGGTAACTTTAAGGTCGAATGGTAACTTGCTTTATCATCTCCATTGACGGAACAACACGGCGTTGATTTTTATTTGAAAAGACACATAAAACAATAATTGCTGGATATATAAAATTTCTAAAAATCAAATATAAAATACAAAAATTAAAAAATATATATTTGCATTGTAAAACAAACATAAGAAATTACATCAACATTCAAAGAAAAATTGGTACTGTGAATTGATATATTTTACCCTACAGTGGGTATTAAAACACCCGTCAACAAGTCTGGATTTTCTTAACTCATTTTGACTTCTAATATTATATTTTAAATTTATTTGGTAGTTTCGATATTTCGGTACTTTCTTGTTAATAAATTAAGAACCACGAAGAAAACCTTTAAATATTCTTACAGTTTTCAATGTTGTTTGCTAGTATGTACGTAATTACAAATTATTTCAAAATCCAGACGGAAGAAGAAAAAAAAGCATTTTACATATAAATGTTAATAAAATGAGCTCATAGTTAAAAACTCTGACTTAATTGGTTTTAATTTTACTTTAAGGTTATATACTTGAAAACAATATTCTTCACAGCCTTCATATTATTTTGTTTCTATGATTCGGCCTCGTAGATTACCGTTCAGTGAAGTGCCCGCCTCACATAACGCAATTGAACTATTTGAGACGGGCCCATTACGAAGCTTCGTAGTCAACAGCCGTGTTAGTGAAGATACATATAACTGATTTTGTTTTTCTGTAAATCATCCATAATAACCATACTTTGCTTTTTAATTGCAATAACCATTATGAAGCGTTATTTGAAATTTCAAATAATTTCATCTAATACTTTTTCCGAATTACATACCACAGACATTCCACAGAATTCAGTTTTACTGTAACAGATTATCAAGAGGTGATAGTCATCACAACTACGTGAATAGAACCTCGACCTTTTGAAGACAGCGTCTCAGACTCTCATCGTAACGCCATCATCTGAAATCGATAGAAAAAGGATAAACGGAAGAGAAGAAGAGGGATGAGGTTGAGGTGTGAGGAAAACCTCATCCGCAAGATGTCAGGTCCCGAAATTGAGTTCCTCTCCTTATCCATCCCATATAGAAAACACATTCTCCGTATAAAATCTTGTTTTGGTTTACTCTCCATGATTGTGTTTCACTTCCCATCGTTTATTTTATTGTTATTGTTTTGTTATTGATATGTTAATTACGATATAAACTACTAGTTACGTAGTGATTTGTATTAGGAGAACGTAGACCATTGTTATGTGTAAGTATTACGAATGAGTGATGTTGTGTGTTAATTGACACAAAAATATGTCGTTGATATACAGTACGTAAGTTCCGTAGTGAGACCTAATGAACTCAGGGTAGCTTTGTGTAATTGAAATTGAATGGTAAATATATACTATAAGATAAGAATTGAATAATTATTTAGAAGACTTTAAATTGTAATAATTCAAGTGTGTTTTTCATTTCATTCGTGTTTTTATTCCAAAATTCTCTCTTTAATACAGTGACACTATCTTCTTTTTAAGAACACACGCATTTGTAAATCTGATTGTCAGAAGTATCACGGAATTGTATGGTAATAAGTGACTGACACACCGACACAAATGATCAAACACTTACACAACTTTTCATTCCACACGTTGACTCCTTTTCTGGAGTTTTCCGCTTATTTTTCACGCACTTGCCACACACCCCTTTCCCATTCCACGTCACGAGGTCAGTGGATAACCGAGTACTTAGCAACACGTGCTAATTACGTCAAGGTGTGTCAGTTCTCGATGTGTTGATCAAAGTCCTACATCAATTTTACGAGTAAACGTACTGAATACCTATGAATTTGCTCGCGATGATTTTGAAAGAATATTTACATCTATGTTGGTTTATGTACAAAACGTATTTACAATGTTGAGCACATTAAGTATGATTGTGAATTCAATGGTGTGGAGTGGGTGAACCGGTTTAAAATTTTTAGAGGATTGGCACAAGATTGAACGAATGATAGAAACGATGAACAAGACTATAACGATTTTGAGTGAGTTTAGAAGAGAGACACACAAAAGTTATTTGCAATGTAGTAGATGATCCCACACCATCTCGAGGTGGGATCAGAATAACTAATCTGATACAGCCGAGACATTCCAGTACACAAAGAAACAGAAGTAGGAAGGAAACGGGTAATAATAAATATAAGGAGAGATAATAAGTAAAAGGAAAAATAAAATATGAGAGAAGAGAAATTAATGAGATGAAAGTAATGAAGGACTCTGGTAGTGGTTAGACAGTCCAGGATCGGAGATAAATGAGAAGAAATCAAAATCTACCTACAAAACGTATCTGCCATCCGGTTAACAGCCAGAAATTTGAAGACTTTGTTTTTCTAAAACCGCCCATACTATAGGCTTTGATTTTCTTGGTTTATTTGCCTCGTTAGAAAACAATTGTTTTCTTGCTACCATGGAAGTCAAATCACGAAATCAATTGGATGTCTAAACTACAAACTGCTATTTATCTCCTCGACAGAAGGGAGTAGGGAGAGACATGTATAGTGCGTTGAGCCCAAGCGACAATGCTGAGCTAGTTGCCAACAAGGGTTACCGCGGTACCGCAAGTTATATCCCACAAAATAATGTTGAAAATATAGTTTATCTCGAAATGGGAGCCAGAATTATGTTGGCTTCTCTGAAAGTTATCTTATGTTATTTCTTTTTGAGTAGAGAAAATGTTGTATTTTTTTAAAGAAAAGTTTCGAGTTACAGTTTTCTGCAAAATGGATGTAACGTTTCATTAATTATAATAGAAAAACATTTTCGTGAAATTCCGGCAAAAATTTTATTACGCATATTTAAACATTTTAATCTCCCTCAAAGAATCATAAATCAATAGAAGAGAAAGTCACTACCGTTTTGGAATACATAGTGATTGAAAACATTATATTTTAGCAACAATACACAGTCTAGCAATATGTTTTCAGAATAGCTCAAAATATATAAAGAAATCATATGCTGCATCACATAATTACTTAGGTAAAAACTTTAACATAAGAAAGCAGTAAAATATTTTTTTTCTCTAAATGATCAGTATCTGTCTGGTAGTTCAATGTCTCCCCCAGGGGACTTACATCTAGTAAGTACGTGTTTGGCGAACACGGGGCCGCGAGCTGAGTCTGGCATTGCTCCCACTTACTTGTGCCATGCTCCTTCCTTTCTCTTTTCTGACCT
>NNCF01133359.1:197401-221585 GCA_002313205.1 Laupala kohalensis | reverse complement strand
TGGTATGTAAATATAACCGGAATTCGCTGTCCAGAAATAGGATTATATTCCCAATGCACCCAAAGTTAATTCTCTACTTTGGTTTGATTTCATTAATTTCTTCGTGAGTTATCGGATAAACAAAATTCTTCACACACACATACAATGGCGGATCTATGGAGGCGGGGGCTAAGGAGACTATAGCCCTCCCCCCATTGGTCCTAAGCTCCCAACAGATGAAATTGAAGTTGATAAATGACATACTTAGTAATCGTTTTACCAGATTCATAGTTGTTATTAGTTATAATTGTTATTAATAATATAATTGTTTATATTAATAACATAAGACCAATAACATTAATAATACAATATTAATTAAATTAATAAAATCAGTTTTATAACATTAATAAATCATATTACTGTTATTAATAAAACCAGATTGTTCATTATTTATTTAATGCATTTTATTAAAAGCTAATATTTATAAAATTTGTGTTATAAAACCATAACTTTTAAACGGAATCGCTCCCCTGTTAGCCTCCTCCTTGATCAGTCTACATCCACCACTTCACATATAACATTGGACATCCTCGAAAAAATTTGAAAATTGACTCGCCTGTAGCCAATTTGTAGAGATCCCGAATTTTTCTTTTTGACCCGATTACAATACTTCCCTTATACATACTGTATAATTGGAGAGTAGAAAAATGCTTCGATGTGTGCATTGAAGGGGTGTCGGCATGGTTTTCCGGTAAGAGGTAGGGATAGGGGAGGGCAGTGACGTAATCACCACGTGATGAGCGCTGGATGAGCGCTAACAGCCGCAGGGTACCGACGGAAATTGCCTATCTCGCCACCAGGCGGTGGCACCGGCGGCCGCTGGTAACAACGTTACTTCCACAGGAGACTGGGGTTGCTAGCAGCATCGCATCCAGCACGGTGCGAAACATGCTTGTGGAGGTGTTGCAAAACTTTTTCCAGCTTCAGGACTTCCAGTTGAAATCTGGCTTAGTGAAGGTCATGGATCGAAACTGATTTATGGTTATTTCTAAAGTAAACTCACGACCTTCGCAAGGGATGTGGTGCTGATTTAATGTAATTGTCCAGGAAAAATGATATCCAGTCAATACTTTAACAATAGTTCATTTTAGATGTTCTCGGAACACCAAGCTTGATGTCATCAAAGATTTGTCATGATACGTCAAACTAAATGCACATGAAACACCAGTAAAGTATCGAGTTACTAATGACACAGGTGTTAACTCACCCCTACTCTGCTAATGAAGTCCACTGAACTACAAAGCATTTTTTCCATTAATATACATTTTGATGGGTAGTATACGATATACACTAGTGGTGCAAAACCGTTGCACATGCTTTCTCGTATTCCTTTCTCAGTCTGCACTTAAGAGGCACATTAAAAAATTCTATAGAGGGGATTATTTTTGGAATGATTCTGTGTATGTTGGCCATCGTCAAGTTACCCTATCAAGAGAGGGTTTGGTATGGTCCTCTATATTTTGATCGGCTTTATGTTACCCTATACGAAGCGATTATAGACTACTATTTATCTTTATCTTTAATGTGATACTATTCATTATCTGTCATGATGTAACATACACACGATCAATTTTATTGCGGTTATCTGGCGTGAACAAGACATGTATGTGTGTCAAAAAAGTTCAAAGAAATTTAGAAGGAATCATTCATTTCATTTTCGAATAAAAGTAGTTTTATTTACTCTGGAATATCTAAATACAATACAATAATAATAGTGCAAGAAGTTTATAAATCCCACGTGTACATTAAAAGTGTCTCAATTAGGAGAGTAGTATATTCAATTTTCCGTTTGATCATACTATGAAATCACGATACTTTTTGTTCAAAAATAACCGAAAAGCACACACAAAATTCTGGAAAGGCGTTTTAAATTATTCAGATTAACATAATATATATAACTGCATAGTTTTTGAAAGTATTTAAGTCGCTAATATATATTGATCAAATATTTACAATCGAATGCGTTAATTGTTCATGGCGATTTCGAAATTTAAATTGTAATTTACCAGAGCAGGTAACAAATTTGATGCATTAAGACAATCACAACTAATGGTGTTTCAAAAGGATTGCGGTCAAATTTGGATGATCCACCACGAATTTGAATTAACATGATGTCTTCAACTTATTGAAGAACAAAAAACATCTCATTGTGGACATTATTATCCACGAGCAGAGTTACAAGAAATATAGAAACCTGTCAATCTGCTTCATTAATTATCAGAAAATCTTTGTGTCCCAAAATCTTTACTCCTTAAGGTTATGAACATCTACAAAGTTAATCCAATTTTAGTAGTCTTTCTGTAGAAAGTAAAGAAGGGTTGGAATCCTGAAGCCTCACAAAGGAGACAAAACCATCAGACTACTCATAAAGCGAAGTATTTTTGAGGGAGATTCTTTGAGCGCTCTGTGGTTCTGTATTGCCTTGAATAGTCTTTCTTACATTCTTCAACGAGCTTCCATGGTTTTCTGTGTGAAAGGCAACCTGACCTCATTGTGTACAATGATGCCTTGAAGCTGTACGCTCCAACCAATACATAGCTAAAATAATTGATCAGGTTCACCGAAATGTTTTCTAATTATGTTCGAATAGCGTTTGAATTGGACACGTGTCGAAGATTAGGCATAAAGGAAAAGAAAGTTGTGCTCCGGAGAGATGACATAATGATTGGAAGAATGATCATCCCTTTATCTGAAATCAATTCCTACAACTACCCGATTCCAACAAGCAATTCGAGTAGGCCATGGTCAAATGAATAATGTTCCCCCCCGAGCTCAGAACGAGGCTTGTATCATTAATGAGGAGAGGGTTTAACGGGAAAAACCTCATAAAAGCCATTAACACCTACGCAATATTTTCTCTCAGTTACTCCTTCGGAATCATTTCCTGGACTATCACAAACCTAAGTAGTCTGCAGCGCTGGATTAGAACGTGCAAAACTGACTGCAGAAAACACGACGTATATTCGAGTGTTCATCGAGTGAGAGCTGTAGGGGGAACCGGGCTTCCCGATATCAAAATACTGCACAATAATCAGGTTTTACATCTGAGACAGGACTTCCTGAACCGTAAATCTGACTCGCTTATGCAGTAAATCATCTGTGAAACCGACACCCATCTAACATGTCTCAACTTATCCCAGAAACAATCTCTGACAGACGATCATGAGGATCTGATAGCACGCCACATCACTGAATGGAAAAGCATAGCCCTCCACGGTAAACACCCTCAAGAACTCAAGTTTGCCACATGCGTCAAACGCATGGCTTAAGAAGGGTGATCTTTACTCTGAAACGGAGGGATTCATGTTGGCTATCCAAGATCAGGTCATCGGTACAAAAAATTGTGTAAAGCATATAATAAAGGACGGATCAGTCGAGGACGATCGCTGTCGCCCGTGCTTTCTTAAGACAGAGACTATCCAGCATGTTGTTTGTGGATGCGAGGCACTGGCCAGAACAGATTATCTGCAACGTCACGAGAAAGTAGCCAAGATTGTGCATGAGGAGGTATCTCGAATCTGTGATGCTATCAAAGCGAACACTCTGTACTACAAGTACGATCCTAGCCCTGACCTCGAGTTTTACCTGCTGCTTCACAGAACAATATTGACAGACAGAACGGTGAAACATAACAGACAGAGTTACAGAGCAAAAATACTGGATTACTTTCATCATATATGTGGCCTTTCCTAACACCAATGGTATGTTGACAAAGTCTGAAGAGAAAATTTACAAGTATACCGAATTGAAAGAAGAAATTGAAAGTCTGTGGAAGACTGACAGAGTTGATACCATACCGATCTCAGCAACTGGCATTATCCCCACATAGCTATTCGAAATTCTAGAAAACTTGAACCTCCCACGATACTTTTTCCTACCTATGCAAAATGTCATTCTGTAAACGTATTGAACTGTCCGGAAATTCCTGTAAAATGTTCCAATCAATAAAGGGAGTGCTTGGCATGTGTCCCCTACCCATTTCTTGAATTCACTTATGATGACAAATGTAAGTTAAAACACACTCACTCTAAAACAATTGACCACATAGTTTCTGGATGCTCTCAGATAGCAAAGCATGAATACACAAAGAGACATGAATAGGTATGTAATTAAATGACCAGCACGTCGTGCTGAAATCTAGGTTTACCAGCCACAGAAGTGTGATATAAACAAGAGTCAAGAGAAGTAACAACCAGAGGAAATCAATATACTTTTTGATCGACAAATCCACACCGACAAATGCATCCCTGCCAACAAACCGGATATTGTTATTAAAGATATGAAAGACAGAACCTGCTTCCTGACTGATGTAGCAGTGCCAACTAATAAAAATTTAACGTAGAAAGAAGCAGAAAAGCTGATGATATATAAAGATTCGGCTATAGAAGTTTGTACGAAGTGGGGGTTAAAAAGAAAGATAATATGTCTTAGTAGGTTTCCTTGGTGCGCTTTCCATAAATTTAAAGACGTATTTAGATACCATACCAACGAAACAAAGAGAATCGAAAAATTCAAGAGATCGCTCCTATTGGCACAGAGCACATTTGAAGGAAGTGCATCTAATACTTTAGAGAGCGGATAGCAACCTGAGATAAGAAATTTCAATCAGCCGGAACATTTTTAGGACTGTGAAGTGAACACACAATAATAATAATAATAATAAACTATACAAGAAACATTTCGATTCCGAATAACTTGACTATCGTTTGTTGATTATCAACGCCTTGTAGAAACCCCGAAGTCACAAAGCTCGTTTATCTTCAACACCCGCCGTCGCCCTCCAACCAACCAATCAACGAACACACTCACTCCTGGGAGACTGCCGAAATCGAATAACGTTGATAAATAATTCAGTTACATTTCGAGCAGACCTGGAGAACAAGAATTGTTCACACTCTACCTCTCTGGCGTAATACTCGTTTATTCATGGAGTGGTGATATCCAGTGAAAGTTGATACACCACATCTTATAAGAACTAGTAAGAATTCTTTCTCAAATAAAAACAAACACGAGGAAAATAAATAATATATGAGACATTCAAATACTATACTAACGGTATGATCGATAAAAATACTTGTAGATTCGTAATTATTTTCTCACAGATTTTTTTTTTTTTGTATTTTACACGTTGACAACAGTACACACATACATCAGCAATATGACCAAGTAGTTCGGGGTTGTTTTCTGTGAAATATATCAATGCACACTTATGATTGCATGTGTCCAGCGTAGTACAGTCGCAGTCTAGTATCATCGTCACAGCACAAAAGGTAAAAATTTGCTGCTAAGCCGAGTGGCGCCTTCAAGTGGGTGGGTAATGAGTAACTCTACGTTTAGGTGAATACTTATTTGATACTCGTATATACTGAATGCATACGACAATCAGTAGTCGTGGGTTTGTTATCCTCACCGGCGGAGAGATATGCCACAGTTGATGGCTGCAAGGCCAGCATAGGGTAAAACACTATAAGAATGAATATTCTCATGCTGCCATTTTGGTCCAAATGCAACTTATGCATGTTATAAGTTTCATGAAAACAAATCGACAGCAACATTACTTAGGGTTTTGTTTTCAAACGAAGTAGTAATTTTCATAATACAAATGTATACATATTTGGTCAATAGTTCCAATTGTATACATAAAGTGCAAAGGATATAACTTGTATCAAATTAAATATTCATTTCCTTTACCTGGTGCTCTAGAAATATTTATTGTGCATACGTAATATTGTCCCTTAAACATTTTTCTAGTTAAGGTCACTTACAACATTACAAAAATACTAACAATATCCGGTCGAAAAAATTAACGAATTGAAGACAGTAAAATATGTTCATTGATATTTAATATTTATTCAAATAAAAACAATAATTGTACGTTTGTTAGCACATAGGATAATCTAAGGTACTATAAGTGAATCTCATTTATTTGGCGTTTTTATCATACGAGTATGAATTCACAAACACGAATTAGGTACTCTTTTAAACATTTGCCAATAACAGGAAATATTTAATATTAACTTAATTTTTTCGTATAAAAACTATTACTTTCTTCTAAATACAAAATCCGAAATAATGTTGTCAATGCGTTTTCATTGAGCTTGTAACATGCATAAACCTAGAGTTTGGTGTAAAATGGTGGAATAAAAATACTTACTCTTACAAATCCTATATGCTAGAGCACTGTATCACGACCTACTCGATCATACCACTGATTATCGTTTCTATATGACTTCTCCATATCATAAACGAATAACAAGGAAGGCGCGCTCTTAAAGCGGGATGTCTGTGGCGCTTTCGCGGCGAGGGTGGTCAGAAATCGAACCACATCGCGGGAGAGTGATTCTAGCTCCAAAGAAAGAGGAGGGAAGGAAGCTATCTTGCGCTTATTTTGTGATCTTACACTCTATAATAGTTCGATTTCTCACCATAGAGCCAAAGACATTCCCAAGACATGGCGTCAGTTCAAAAGTAATACGGGAAGGTCGAGTAAATAAATAAATAAACTTTATTGTCAAAAAAGCAGTTACACACTGCGTATGACCTCGTGGAGGATAATAAACTAATTTACTCTCCGGAAGCAAGCAAGGAAGTACATATGATCAAGTAGGTCGTGATTTGTATAAGGACTACGACATTAAACTGCGCTATTGTTGCATTGTTAGTAACAGTTCTCAAATGTTTTTTTCTTCGATCACGCCTAACTCTATACTTAGCATTTTGCCTGATAATTTTGAATACCAGGTAAGTGTTTTACTTGTTTTTGCAATATGGATATAAGAGAACTCAAAACGCTCTTGAAATTTCAAAACTTCGAGCTGAATGATGACCCCCCTGCGATCAGACGCGTAAGGAAAGCAAGGAGCTCACCAAGCAAGGGCACTCTTAAAAGACAAACTGTTGATGTGACAGAATCAGAAGAATTGATTGAATCAATGGGAAAAAAGCCCGTTTTTGACCTCGGAGGAGGTGACACACTCAGAGTGTTGAAGGAAGTAGTAGATATCCCATCTTCTGAATCACTTCACTCGGATTTTTCTGCATCAACTCAAGCAACTACTTCCCACTTGTCTTCCTCTGTTATGTCTATTGTCGACGATTATTCGCGCAAAGCTTCGTTGAAATCATTTTCGGAAGGGAAATATCAGTACGACAGACCGACCTACGCATCCTGTTTCATAAAACATAACAAGAATTTTCGAACCATGTTGGATGTTATAAGGGAAGGACACCCTACCGTGAGTGACCCACAAGTCGCCAGGAGTTGGGAAAAACAAAGTAAGTATTTTTTACTGTAACATTACACTTCTTCTGTGGTAGTTGGCGTAAGAAGTTCTGTGCATGTAGGAGAAGGTAAAAGAGCAATCATGAAAATAAAATGTTCAACTGTGACGCTAAAAAATCATGCAAATATGGGAGTTTTAGCCATTTTAAGAAACTGATTTATATGTCTTAAAATTATAATATAAAAAAGAAATATAAATCTCATGAAATTTCAGTAAGCAGTTTCTTGTTAGTCTTTTCCTCAGTAAAACATCTTGTCTCCCTCGTCTAAAGCTTAAAGCATAAGTTAATTATCATTTAGTAACAGAAGAAGTGCTTCATCTTTTCGTTATAAAAAATTAATTTATTACTTCACACTATTCACCAGGATAATTATGATACTTTCGCTAATAATATACTTACAGCACGCTTCACACTCAACACGAGATACGAGTTAAGAAAAGATGCTATTTTGAAATTAAAGCACATGGTTTGCAGATCTTGTGGTTGCAAGCAAGGGAAAATTATTTATTGTCCTTTAAGTAGACATCTGCAATGTTAATTACACTTTGCGGCAAAGAAATCATATTAAATATTGACGCGGACAATCCACTAGTTTAACTGTGTTTAACCTTACCATGTTAAATTACCATGTACAATACACTGAACACAAATGTTTTACATACGTTGTAAAGAATTAGGTTCCCACTAAATTTGCAATCAGTATATTATTATTATTGATTTTTGAAGAAACAATAAATAAATTTCCTGACATTTGTGATACGGAAAATATACATGTACGTTACCCAGTCATAAGTTGACTCAAAATTTTTAACCCAAGTAAAAAAAAACGGGATGAACTGTGCTTATTGCGTTATTGTACAGTAACTTTATTGGCAGTTTATATGTGCTCTCTTGACATTCATTTCTTTATTTACAGCCAGATTAAGCGGTTTCATGTTGGTACAGTGATTTTACACTACTGATAATAAAAAAGAGCCCATTTATTTTTCTAAGTACCACGCTCTGACCAGTTTTGGATCTGTTAAGTTTGCAACGCCTCTCTCCTCTTGTTTCCCCTTCGACAGGGGAAGTTTCGTTCCACCAATCGTAGGTCTATTTGAAACGGCGCCCATATTTGGATGACTAATAGTACCGCTGGTAAATCTTAACGAGATAAAATGTTTCATTACACCGCTATTAAAAAAATATTTTGTATTTTTATTATACACATTTTGGACTTCTATAACAAAAATATTCTGTACATTTTTGACTTCAATAAACTTTACCATTCTCTATATTTAAACGACATCTCGAGATTCGAATCACAAATTACTTATAAATATTCCTATAATTTCTTATATTTATACAGTGAAGTAAAGAAATCAAATCTCATTGCCTACAAATGATGTGTATTGTCGAAAGTAATTGCACATAATTTGCGATTCTCTTAAGTTTTTCATATATGTAAAAAGGAATTAAATAAATATAGAAAACGTTTGTCTCAAATATGAACTAATAACACAAAAGTTTAATTCTCGAGTTATAAATAATATAAAACTACTTAAGGAACAAATAAATTACATCTTCTAGTGACATATTTATCCACGATATACCAATTTGGTAGTAATCGTGCAACCTAAAAAAAATAATCAGAGATCAATAATATGAAAACCTCGTTGATGAATTTTTTTACAATTGAAATACTTTACATATTCTACAAACTTAACTCACTCCTCATTTATAATATTAGTATCGATATTCAGNCAGGGAACGAACATTGTCATTTAGAAACATTCTTTGCGGGTATATAACTTTTTACGAAGCAACATGGATGTTACATTTGTGAAGATAAACGTATTAGTCAGACATTCAGTATAATATTTACAGTAAATTTAAATCGAGCGAGGCAGTTAACAAGGTCGTATTTAGTTTTATATGTTAAGTTATTGTAACTTGTAGTTCCCCGTATTCCTGATTCAGTGTCATATTCTAAGGGCTTGTTATTTTAAATATAGAAATCTTCTCCAATTAACGTAACATTCTGCCGTCAATTCAACAGAGAATTTCATATTTTCAGAAAGTGTTCAACAAATATGTGATGTTATACGAAATATGTTTTTTTCATTGTAATATTTATGTTACTTATACATAATATTTTAATGGCGTCCTACATTTTACTGGCTGTAAAATTAGAAATTTAGATCGCTGAAATTTTCCTCTCGGACAAACGACGAAGGAGCGAATGATACGTAATTTCGTTTAACAAATAGAAGAAACTTTTATATTTGATTGTCAAATGATAGAGCAGGAACAACGAAGAGATTTCTAATGAAACTCGCGGAGAGGAATACAGTTTAGTTTCATGTCAGTGTAATATCCATTGTGACTCTGAAAGGCTAAACGTTCACAACATCTAGGGTTTTCTTTTTTCCTTTTTAATGTTTGTAGAAACAATAAATTTATCTACAATAATGTAGTGTAATTAGAAAAGATACAAAATAAGAATACAGCGACCCTGAAGATGATTCTAAACTAGCATCACAACATTGACCACGCACGATTAAATTGCAATAGACTGTTTAACAAAAAATAAAGTAATTGATTGTTTATAATACAATTGCATAATTAATAGTGCATATACCTTTTTCTTTAGTAAATATTGTTCTCCAAATGTATAATGTTGTAAATCTAGATGCTATATGAATAAATATTTATTGAAAATATGGTTTGGATATATATTAGATCCGTTTCTTACTCGAATTTTTATTAAAATAAAGTTTTAATACTTAGGGTATAATTATGAACTCGTGAATTTCTTTTAGTATCATTGTTTTCTTTAAATATAAATTATTTGCTTTTAAATTCAATATAAATTTTTTTTGCAATGTTCATTGATATTTCGAAGAAATTTTCTAAATTCCTGGTCAAATATATCATTGAACACTTTCATTTACACATGAAGAAACTAAAATATCGAAACTTAAAGAGAACATGAATACAAATTATTTTATAGAAACTTTGTCGTAAACTGCCCTGCCATGTTGCCATGTAATTCATGCTCTCACATTGCTTAGGAAAATCTAAAAACATACGCTGAGCAATTGGCAATGCGGCAACGTCGCATTACGACCAATCTGTCAATGTGGCTAGATACTAAATGAGATAAAGTTGGAACACATTCGAAGTTCAATCTGCATTACGTTGAAACGTTTCCTAAGTAATTATTCTTTAGTTCATTAGTTCAACGTTTCCTTTAAATAATTTCTATACTTGATCTCTTAAGTTATTTTTAGTTTGTTCATTTGTGAATGATAGTATTCAATAATAAATTTCACAAGGAATATTTTAAAGTTTTTGTAATTTCAATTAACCCATGCAGAAATTATTCAGTATTGAATTAAAAAGCAATCAATTCTACAAATATTTAAAGAAAACAATAATACAAAAAGCAATTCGAGAGATTCTAATTCTGACTGAAAAGTAAGTGTGATATGTTAATACACCATAGCATTGTTTACTACGCTAACCAACATTAGTGAAGTTGGAACTATGTAAAAGTATGCTTGATTGTAATAAAATATTGAATAGGAAATGGATATGCCTTAAGTTTTCTAATTTATATCCAAACAATATTTTCAATATACAGAGGTTGAAATACAGAGGTTGAAATACAGAGGTAGAAAAACTACACGTCTTTATTACACTTGGACAGTTTTAGACCTCGGGTAGTAATGCTTGTCTGATCAAATAAGATAAGATATTAGAAACATTTGCTTTTAAATAAAGATGAACAGGAAAGAAAGAGACAACGCGGAAACAAACAAGGACAAAAATAAAAAAATAAAAAAAGGAATGGAGGGAAAAAGAAAGAAAAGAAAGAAAAAAGAATTAAAGAACGAAAGAAAGACAGAAGAGAGAGAGAAAGAAAGGCAAAACGCGGAATGAAACAAGAAAAGAAGGAATGAATGAAAGAAAGAGAAAGAAAAAAGGAAAGGAGAGAAAGTAAAAAAGAAAAAGAAAGAAACGAAAAGAGAAAAAAAGGGAAGAAGGAACGAATGACAGAGTGAAAGAAGTGGGAATGAAAAAAGAAAAGAACCTATGGTATTAATATGAGTTAATACATTTCAATTTGATTGGAATAAATAAAAGAGATTTGTCTTTTTTTATTTATTCATATCTGAAACGAGGTTTTCATATTATTGATCTCTGATTATTTTTTTAGGTTGCACGATTACTACCAAATTGTTATATCGTGGATAAATGTCACTAGAAGATGTAATTTATTTGTTCCTTAAGTAGTTTTATATTATTTATAACTCGAGAATTAAACTTTTGTGTTATATCTTGCTATTATATTCAAATTCTGTTAAAAACTATAATTTATCACAGTATTACGCAAACGTTTTTTACAGAAAGTCTAATATCGTTTACATTACCTATGAAGACCTTGCGAGACAAAGAATCTCGAGATGTCGTTTAAATATAGAGAATGGTAAAGTTTATTGAAGTCAAAAATGTACAGAATATTTTTGTTATAGAAGTCCAAAATGTGTATAATAAAAATACAAAATATTTTTTTAATAGCGGTGTAATGAAACATTTTATCTCGTTAAGATTTACCAGCGGTACTATTAGTCATCCAAATATGGGCGCCGTTTCAAATAGACCTACGATTGGTGGAACGAAACTTCCCCTGTCGAAGGGGAAACAAGAGGAGAGAGGCGTTGCAAACTTAACAGATCCAAAACTGGTCAGAGCGTGGTACTTAGAAAAATAAATGGGCTCTTTTTTATTATCAGTAGTGTACACAGTGTACCCAACGCTTTTACTTCACCATTGTCTGTAAGGTTAATAATATGTATACCTCGCGTTATGTTGGCTGTACTTTCGGATTTCTTTAAACTTAAATCTGTCGCCAACATCGGCTATCAATATTCACTTCGCTTGCTCTTGTGGCTTTTCAGTTGTTCTTTCTGCATCGAGCGCTTGGAACAAGAATTGCCTTGTGTTGCTTTTGTGACTACTGTCAATATTTATTTGCATTTTACATAAGGAAGATGTCAATTTGTGTTAGATGGCCATTGTGTATTATTTTTGGTTAAGTAACATGACTTGAAGTGTAGCTGAGAGCTTGATGTTTCTTTCACGTTAATTTTGAAATTTGTGTACTCTTTATTAATATATACTCATATTTTATATTGATTTTTCGAGATTAATTAAAATATATAACCTAACGAAAACATGATGAAAAGTTGTAAGAAAGATTGAAAACTAACATTTAATGATTAAAATTTGAACTTGTACGCGTAGTGGTTTCGAAGAAGAGAATTGCTGGGCCAACCAACGAGAAATCACAAACCACTTTAAGTGATGTGATTAACACGAATTTCTGCATTTTCAGAGGAAGACGAAGGAAAAGAAGAACGACAGTTAAATGATAAAAAAGAAGCTACGAAAGAAAATGGTTCAATGGCTTTAACCCAAACACGTGGTACATTTCACTCGAAATCATTTGGAAACGTAAATACAAACGATTCACTTGAGACGGACGAAGGTATGCAAGGAGCAGAATATCAGACCCAACTACTGAAAATTACTGAAAAAAGAACGTCTTTTTTTTTTCATTTTAAAAGACAAAATGATGTAATTTATTCTATTTTTGTGAAATATCTTTTGAAATTATTTGTTGTATTGACTATTTTGTTAGACAACAATAGATTTTAAACTTTTTTAAAATTAATAATAAGAACATTAAGGATACAATAAAAGATGTTCATTCCAATTTCAAAACAGCTGTAAACAAATTTTAAACACATTAATTTTTAAACAATTGTACTATACACGAGATTGAAATCATTTTGTCCCACTTAAGTACAATATAAATGTAAAATAAGAGTCATGAATTGCAAATATCTACGTATACATAAGTAATTTATTTTCAACATTACAGATGTGAACTCTGACGAAGAAACAAGTGAAGAAAGTGATGTAGAAATTGATGAAAATGAGGAACAAGATGAGGAGGTAGATCCCTATGAGAAAGCGAAAGAACTGGTAAAGAAAATCAAGGGCAAAATTCCAGATTCTGAAGAAGAATATGAGAGTGATGAGGATGAAGGAGATGAAGAAAAGTTCACTGTACGTTATTAATGGTTCATAAGTTTATTTTATTTATTATTTTAATATTATGCATTTTTCTCAATTTTTAAACATATTTTATTAATATTATTTTGTATGTCTAACTTATATTCATATTTTTAAACACTTACAATTTTGAATTATTTTATCAAATAACAATTTTTGTTTATTTATTTTATAAATTTTTATCTTTTAAAATGTCATATGTGTTTACGATTTTCATTAAATATTTTTACATAAACATCGGGTTATATTATTTTGAATTTCAAAATGTGTGCGTCTTCCGGATTTATGATGAAATGGGTTCAGGATATATTTCGGAGTCCTTTCTGTACTTTTGCAAAACTGAATACGTGAATTTGGAATTATCCTTCCCTAGCAGTGGCTTTGTCCTTCAAATTGAATATTTTGCTCAATTCTATGTCAAGGTAAAGTACTACGAAGCGTCAAAGTGAATGGGGTTTCTCGAATATTTTAGGAAAATTATGTATCAATTAGAGGAAAAAAGAGCTTTTAATGGAAAATATTCAATTTTAGGGGTGTGACTATGTTCTTGTGAAATTTGAAAATACCCGAAGTGTATATAGCAATAAATTAATATTGGACCGTTGTAATTAAAGAATATTTCATATCTTATAGCACCTTCTGATAAAGGCTGGTACAATTAATTTCGTATATTGGTCAAGGATCAGTGGATAATTTTTCTAATGAAACAAGTCACTTAGTAACCTAATCTATTTTGCTGCATTTCATTAAATAGATTTTAATTGAAGATTTTTGTCATTCTAATAGCAATAATCACAACTAGTGTCATACATCTCTGTGCAATCGTGCTAGTACATTTAAAGATCAAGTTATTCGGGGTTATTTACGAGAAGTTTGAATGAGTTGATTGATTCTCTTTTTATAACAATATAAATACGTACTTTACTCGCATAGGATAAAATTGAATACATAATGCGTAAGGAATTAAAATGTATTACTCCAAATAATTCATAGAGAACGACATTGGGTAAAGTTAATTAAGGTGAATTTACACCACGATACAAAAATACATCTAATTAGCTAGACTTTAAAATAATTGGAAATGTAATACAAAATCATCTCAGGTTCCTCTCAACTTCATAATAAAATTATATTTACAAAATCAGGCAGTATTTGCAGTATTTAGAAGTGTATGTTAGTGTAAGATTCAAAATAAAATCTTTAGCTTCTTCAAGCATTGACGTACGTCTGAACTTGTGACGTAAACGTTGATTATCCAATATCCTTGTTCCTATGAAATCTCTAGAACTCGTTATACAGGTTTGTAATGTTAACACACATGATTTCAAGTGCTACTAATACAGCCATTAAACTTTACGTTTGTAGTGAAATACGTAAGTTTTGTTTTCGGTTCAGTCCACTTTGAATTCGGGTGAAAACACACTTATGAAACACGATCACCACAAAATATTAATAAGTACCTCACGTTCTGCGCAGGTGTTCCATTACAGACCGACGCGATTCGAATACAAAGGCGGCCCTCGCCTGCGGCCACCCAGAGAGAGCTACGTCACTAACAAACATCTGACAATCGAGAAGACAAAGGAAGCGAAGTTTGCCGAAATGGCCGCAATGAGAGCGAACGAATCATTACGGAGAGCCCGTTCATTATTTCGCGAGATCTCTCCTTTGCGGAGAATGAGTAGCGATACTCCCCTTACAGGATAAGTTTCTTTTATGCCCGACTTCAGGTCGATTCGTTTCAAGTAATATCAGTTACGATAAGTGACTGACGAACGATACCCAGATGTGTTTATGCAGCTTTCATGTCCCATATTTCGCAATAGTTATAATGAGTGTGTGATTCATGTAGCACAGTGATGCAGGCAAGGTGCTAATCATTGAAAGTGCTTATGTTACGGTCCAGTGATGAAGCTGTTTTTAAGAGCACGAAAAGTGTATTTTAATGTATTTGTAAGTAATTTATGTATTGTATAAGCATCAAGAAAAATATGATAATTATTTACTTGTATAGGAATAAATATTTAAAATATAAATGTCTTTAATTCCATTAATACCAAGAAAGAAAAATTTGCTCTCGAAGGTTTCATGATTTTACATTCTAAATTGTTCACAAATAAGTAGATAGATTAATAATGTATCATTTGTGGAATCACATCTTGAATGCTGTCTGTCTTTGTGTTCGAAGAATTAAATTACCGATATACTCGCGATAAGAAGCCGGAAAACAATGAAAACAATAATTCATAATATGAATAGGAACAATAAATAAACGTGAAGGCATGTTGTGAAATTCGAATACCTGGAATTAAAAAAAAATAGCTTCCATAATTTATAGAGTTCAATTCGTCTTGTACTTTATCACGTCCTTACTGTAGTACCTTCAAAATAACTGATAATTTCTAAACTATTTTCTTGAATGTTTATAATGGTCTTATTATTAATGTAAGTTTAATTTTTGCTGAACTCACGTTTGCGTACATAAATTGTTTCTAATTCCTAACCCGGGTTTTTCTCCGGTTGTACTTCAGGTAGAAGCGGATTATTTATGTAGGCCTTGTAGGCTCTCGCCTAGAGTTGGTGTCTATGAAAATCATAAATCTCGAATTTAGAAATATTTCAATAGGTACGATTTATGAACAATATTTTTCTATTAATCTATAGTTTATAATAATACGTATTGCGAAATAACTTTTCTGTGTTTTGTTAAATACAAATTTGTTTTTATTCTGTTAATATTATAATACTTATCAATATTTTAAAAATTTTCTTAGGAGTGCACTGAAATGTTAAACCTGCCTATGCCTTCCAGCCCTTGATCGGAATTGGGGATGGTCCCTTGCTTGCTTTCGTAGAGTAAATTTCTATGTCGTGCACATGGTCATACGCAGTTTGTAACTGCTTTTTTGGCAATAAATGTATTATTACCAAGAGTTTCCAGTTACGAAAGATGTGAGTAATGTATTTGCATAATCTGACCCAAAATGACCGTAAAGTCTGTGCGTTGGCAAATCATTTAACAAACATTGAAACTCAAGTGACGCAATGTCACGTCAAAGAACATACAACACGTATATATTACACGAGCTACAAATAAAGATCAAATAATAAAATTGATATTATTTGGAATCAAAAAAAACGAAACTGAGCAAGTTAAGACGCATTTTATTCCTTCCAACCATTTTTTATTTCATTCTGAAGTTACCATATGAGAATAATTATAAAAACAAGCAAAACATTGCACAACCAATCCCAAATAACGAAAGAAAGAAATAATCTTGCATTTAGTAGAGTTAAATCCACGCTGAGCATTTGACTTAATTAATCTTTGAAACTTTTCAATGTGTCATAAACAATGCCAAATTAAATACTTTTACAACAAATGAACTCGTTGGATTCCGATAAATTCAGTTTTTGTACAACCTTCAATTAAATATGTCTATCGGAACTCGTACGTGAGCTGTAATAAANAATAACGAAAGAAAGAAATAATCTTGCATTTAGTAGAGTTAAATCCACGCTGAGCATTTGACTTAATTAATCTTTGAAACTTTTCAATAAACAATACCAAACTGTCATAAACAATACCAAATTAAATACTTTTACAACAAATTAACTCGTTGGATTCCGATAAATTCAGTTTTTGTACAACCTTCAATTAAATATGTCTATCGGAACTCGTACGTGAGCTGTAATAATTCAATGTCAAACGTAACCCATAAACTATCCAAGAGTATTGATTGGTTCATTCTCGTGCACTCATTTCGCTGAATATGAAACACTATTAGGGATGGAGACTGGAGGGGTTAATGCGGTCGTGATGTGCTGATGTGGGGGTCGAGTCTTCATGAAGATGTGAAAGGTGACGAAGAAAAAGTGGTGAAGACGTGAATGTGAAATTGGAGGAAGAAGCGGAGAGAAGAGATAAATATGTTGCAAGCATAAATGTCAACCGAAGAGAAGCATGTTACTGCGAGGGTACGTTGCGAGGAGGTTCATACGCACGAGGCCAAAGGACGCTGCACCCTTCCAGACCATCAATCAAAGGTCGCCGCTACGAAGATGTCATCCCACCTGATGGATGGATCCCCAGCCACGATCGCGGACTAATAGACGGTAATAATTAAAAATTAACGAGTCCGCAACGCCATGGACATTGACACCCATTTAGGGCAGGGACGCGCTGTTCCATCGAGGGCGCAAAGCGGGGAGAGCTCGTTTCTTGGAAAGGGTCATTGGGGTGAACGACCTCATAAAACACTTTTCGGTAATAAATAGACGCGTTATAGGGACGATTATAATACACTAAAATAACCTTTTGAAGAGACAAGGAGTAAATACTATAATTAACTTCTCCAATTTTAAATGGGCGAAAGGGAATGAAAATAATTTATGCGTTATCATTAATGACTGACATATACGTCTTAGCAAAGATTACAAAACATTAAATATAAGAACTCAAAATTTTAACAGGAATTATACTTCGAAATTTCTATTTCAGAGGGATGATTTAGGGTGAAATTAGTGATGTGTGATTTTTCTTTAACTTACTGAAAATGTCTCGAAATAATTAATATATTAATATTCGAAATATTAATATTCTAATGGTTTTTACCTATAATGTATGACATATGGTAAACTATCTTAGCATGAATCCCCGGGAAACCGGTTAGGGTATGCGAGTTTCCAATAAATATTCAACAAATAACTATAGTGTCGCGGTCCTTTCCTAGTGGTTCGTATCTGGTTGATGGAACTGAATCCACTACGGTTGGACAAGACGTGGGAGGAGGAAATGACTAGTTTGGTTTAGGAAGAAGGGTAGAGGGCTAGTGAAACTGAGCTAAAATCGAACATTTAATGATACTTATAACGTGCCGAGGTTGCGGGAGGCAGCAGCCAGAGAGAAGCAGGTAGTGGTCATGAGGTAATCGGGTTCCGCGGCGTTGAGTGTGAGAGAGACGCTGGTCCTCTCAGCTTCCGAACCGGGTCGGGCAGCAGCGGAAAAGGTCGCTGAGGTGTCACGCAAGTGGCAACGCCCACGCAGCAGCTGAGTCCTTCTGCCCCGAGTCCAATTCGCCCCTCGATTATATACGTCATTACCCACTAACCCATTTCTTCCGGTTCTGCGACCTCATTCCTGATTGTTAGGTGTCTTCACGACTCTAGTAAAATTCTCGTAATCCAATGATCACGTAACCTTTTTTCATTATTCATCTCTCTAGTAAAAGTCTAATAAATTTCGAATGAACAATTTAAAAAAAATGGTATTTAGTGTTTGAATTTTTAAGGTTTCAATATTCCGTATTGTTGTGTTGACTAGTTTGAATATTTAGTACAAATAGATAATTTACCGCCAAAGCAGCAGTTATAACATGTCCAAACAAGGGATCATATCACCAATTTCAATTAAAGGAGTAATGTATATCTGCACCCGATACAAAATACACTTGTCCTAGCCATTACATACTCGAGAATTTCTAAATTTTGTTCTTGTTAATTTTATTAATGAATAAACCTCTTAAATGATACATTCCACTAACAACAGGCAAAAATAGTCTGATTATAACATTTCTGGTAAATTTAATAAATTTTATTTTAAACGTTGTAATAGCACAGGCATTATCTTCAAATAATCCCCTAAATTTCATAACTGATAACGAAAAGNAACAAACAGTCATTATCTTCAAATAATCCCCTAAATTTCATAATTGATAACGAAAAGTATTAATGAGAATACCGAACCTGTATCCGGCTTATCTCTTCTAGAATGACCAGTTTGCACTAAGTAATTATTGTACAGGTCCACCGTCTATGAAACGCGACAAATCATTATCTTGCTTCTCTGTGTACAGTAGCGCCTTATTCAGGCGAGCAAGTACTATTTCTAGTACCTAGTATAGGGAAATTTATTCGGGTTGTCTCGATATATTAGACAGCAGATATAAGTATTCCATGTGAGCGAGCAACACTACATTCCTGTTTTGTATAAGCTCTTTATCAAGAGGTATTTGATAGCATTTGGACAGTTTGATAGGAGTGTAAGTTTCCAATTTTTCAATTCATTAAATTTACTTTGTACTTACGTTAACAGTAAAGATGACATTTATTTATCTCTTAGTTTTCTTTGCGTCAATCACATTTATTATGAGAAATAAAAATAACATTCATCTTCTGGAAAAATAAATAAAAACTTTAATCAGATCATTACATTATGTAGAAAACCGCCATCCGGATACGTTGGCATAAGTTCTCCACACTCGGCCGGGACCCTTACAAGCCGTCTTCACTAGTTAATCATAAAGAAATAGTAACGTGCATTCTTCACATTATCGTGAAATTCTCTCAAAACGTCGCGGGAAGTTGTGGTATCATTGCTCCAAATGTCGAAGCAGCACGTACGAGTAATTTAGGTGGATGATTGCTCGCCCGCTCTATTGCGTCCTCATACGTCGAAATTACAACCGCTTGTCTTCGATGTAATTGGAGGAACTAACAGAAGGAATAATATTTGTTAAGTGAATCTGACATAATCGAACGCATCAGAGCGGTCAGCAGTCAAACACCTCAATTGCTCGTACGCTCCACCTCGACGAAAGGCAGCGCAAATCTACTTCACCTCCAGCATCGCCACTTTGGAGGATACGTCCTCACGAGAATGTATGAATAGTGTGAGCTACCTATCTCTATTCTTGTTAAATAGTGTCACGTAATTCCTAGTTGATCCCATGGCCATACCGACACGGATATGATGCGGAACCGCGTTTCAGGATTATTCACGTGGTACAGCATCGTGGGATGAGATCATATTCCGTCTGTCTCCGCAATAGTCGAGTTGTTTCCGGGTGAATCTCCTTCAGCTAGCAGAGAGTCATCACCAGGTTTTGAGAAGAGGAATGCGTTTATTTTCTGGTTGAGAGAAAGAATTGCAGGCATGCTGTCCACAAGGCCTTGCTCCACAGCATCCTGCAAGAGCGAGTCCCGTTCTTCGATCAGAGCCAGCAGCCGCTGTTCCTCTTTGGTGTCGAAGCGACTCCTGGAGTCATACGATACAATCAATGGAATCAAGTGACGTAATTTTACCTCAGCGCCTATCGGGCGACAAGCGACCATCAAGAATCCCGCTTTTTATTCGAGACCCATCAAGGTGAGCGCAATCGCCAGAAGACTTTTGCTAGTGTAGAGTGTATTCATGATGTCTTTCAAGCATATCCCATCCTATCTCAGTCCTAGATCAGAATTGATGGGACGGTCCCTTGTTTACTTCCAGAGAGTAAATTGATTTATTATCTTCCACGTGGTCATACGCAGTTTGTAACTGCTTTTTGAAGTTTTATATCATTAACTGACTCTTGGCCGCCAACCTATCAGTGGTATATGTTGGACGCGGTACCCTTGCTGCCTAATGCAAGATTACCCGCTTAAATACTCGACCCAAAATTTATTAATTCTCATTTATACGTATGCAATAATTGAATTAATGAAAACGATACAGCGGTGTCTATGTATTTTGATGTCCATGAGATACCCATGCTTAGAGATTGGCTTGAGCGCGGTCCGAAAGAGCGTTTCGGGTGAAATCTACTAAGAAAAATTGAGTGAAGCCGTAATTGCGCGTCGGGAGGAAATTTTATTTTCCAACTAGTGATTTTTTATTTTGGTTTATTGATTTCGAAAAATTACGTTGGTTATCATAAAATAAGTAATGAACGAATCGCTATTATCTTCAAGGAACGTTGATAAGAATTTTCTAACTTATATATTTGGAAGTCATTTGTCAATAAAAGTAGGTATAGTTTTTAATTAATTTAATATTGAATACCTGAAGTTTTCACTGCGTGACTCTCTATCGACGAGCAAGCCCTGATCTTCCTCCTGTGCCGTCATTATGTCACGGGTTACGTCAGGTTTCTCCACTTGCAAGCATTTGTCTGAAGATCGCGTCATCGTCCCTGTCGTTCGACAGCGACCCACTTCGTCCCTCGACCATGCGCTCTGTAGAACAACGACGCGTAAGAGACTTGGTATGAGGACGGCAAATGGGGAGGAGAGTGCCATTGCTAGATTGAATCATTTCGGTTTTGAGATAAGGGTACTTTTGAATAGTTATATGCCTTTAAAACACTTCCTCAAAATACTAAGAATTGCAAATGCGTTTGACTAAAAAAACTATGTTCTTTTTATAAATTTGAATGTTTTTTCCCTGACAAGTTAATTGAACTTAGATTTTCAGGGTTTTCTTTTAACAGCGTGTTACTTTAAGTGTGTTTCTGGGAACTGGAATATTTTACTTCTAAAAATGTTCATGAAATTATGAATGGTTTTACGCAGTAAAAAATTGCAAAAATATTGTAAATTATTTAGAAAAAGGTATTTAAACAAATAATGTTTTAAAAAAATTATTCATTATTGAAATTTTAGCGATATTTGTTAAATGAATTGAGTATCTTTATGTACATCATTCCCCGCCCCTTTAAATTACTGAAATGAATGTCAACTTTCCAACACTTCTACGTTATTACAAATTCTATTCCCGTAATGTAATATGTACTATTATTTATGATTAGCCAAGCAAATTATACGAGTGCCTACTTGTTCAGAGGAAGCACTAGTGGCGGAGGGCGAATCCCAATCAGGGGCCGTATCGCCCGAGGACGTATCAGTGCCTGGTCGTCTCATTGAGCGCGCATTGCATGCTGGGCAACGCGATCGGCGGTTGTTCCGTGCACAACAGCGGATGTCGCACTTCGGGGACACCATCGTGGCTTCACTGCGGCAAGCGACGCCCAATGCCGCCAACCTTCAACGAGTTGATATTAGTCGCGATAAGATGTGGCCGAATTGTTTTCGGAAAAACTTATTTCGATATCAATAGAAGCATTAGCGCCCTTGATGACTAAATAATTTTAGACAAATATTTGAATAAACGTAATGGTTTTAGATACTGAATGTTGGTAGCTCGTACGTAGAATTATCAAAATCAAAAATAACATTTATATTGATTTCATCTGAAATAAAATTGTTATAATTATTGATGGCGGAATACATCACTTATGTAAACCCCATAAATGCTTTTCCAAGTTGATATTACTTGGTTGGAAATTTTTCTGTAGTGTTTTTTATTTCTAACCTTCAATAGTTTATGAATCACTTAACACTTGCGTTCAGCATCCGTATTTCCTACATACTTTTCTATTTTTAACGAATCAATTATAGTTGCACAATTTTGTTCTATTGATGGATACATATCAAATTGCTTATTCGTCACATTTATACTTGGATCGCTAGAACTTCAATGTCAAATCTTCAATAAGTTCAAGATTGAACTGTACACGATAATTGTCATTTTCCTAGATTATATCCAAATATCAACGTGGAAGTCACGATTCAGGTGCGTCAATAGATGCACACCAATAAAATAATACTTTCAAAAGCTGGCAACACATCAGAGTAACTACCACGCACCCGAGTCGAGGCTCAATCTGTGTAGACGTATTTTTTTCGTATGAACATCTTGGTATCCATCATTTCTTAGAACCAGTAAATTCCAGACTACCCTTTCCTAAAACTAGCTTTGCAACCCCTGCCACACAACAGACAACGTCAATGGACAAACCCTAAACTGTGCCCCCCGTCGTTGAGACAAGGTGCATTTGCAGTTTCTTCATCAAAAGAGCCAGGTATGCTAGATCCCTCAAGTCCTCCCTTGTTCATATTACTTTTTTTCGCAGTATTTCTTCTATTTAAATTGTTTCGTTACTAATACGCACACCATAAGAATTTTTATTTATTTTTGTGTCAAAAATTCTTAATGAAGAAATACAATATACATTTCAAATATTTGTAGAGACAGTTTCGACTTTCGTCTTGAAGTTGAAAGCCAAAATTTTTTCTACAAATGTGCGATTTATTTTTATTTTTATTATTTTTAAAGTGTTTAATATATATATCTATATCTGTGTGTGTGACTCACCAAGGCGAAAAGTGCGAGCCGAAACTTAGTTCAAATATATTTTAAAAGTTTTCTTTTTTCTTTTCATTAACTTCAAAACTTTTAAATTTGTAATGATGTCCACCACGTGGCCAAAAAGGTCTTATGATTTAATATAAATCTTCATCTATTCTATACTATACAATGGTAGTGTTTACCCTCGCGTGTTCTCCAGTGGAATCTTCTCGCTATGCGTTCGTTTTGCTTCAGTATGGTAACTTTGACACGTGCGGAGATGTCCACGCCCACGGTCTCGTGGGGACGAGGTGCAACCACAGTGGCGGTGACACCTGGATATCACATACATTTTATTTCTTCAGTAACATACCATGGATTTTTAAAAAGATTAAATGACAACAAAGGCTCCCGTCAAATAAAAGAGTATATAAGCCTCCTAATCCAATTTTTTAAAGTCTTCATGAAATGGACCCCTTTTAGTGCACGCTCTAAGTTTTCTTATTGATTCAATGCATCACGAAATATTTTAGACATTTTTAATGTGTTTTTTTCGGAACTTCTTCCAAAGATTTGGAACAACAAAAAATAGTTGTAAGTTTAAACAGAATTAATAAATGGTAAAAATATTTAAGGTACTTTCTGACTTGCTTTTTGAATGATGGATCACAGAAAACTAAAGACCAGAAAAAGCTTCTTTAAACTTTACTCAATATATATATATATATATATATATATATATATATATATATATATATATATATATATATATATATATATATATATATATAT
>NNCF01133359.1:171010-197199 GCA_002313205.1 Laupala kohalensis | reverse complement strand
CCTCCATTCTTCCAACGTATCTGGGAAAATCTATATCGTTCACCTGCTGGAGATAAAAGTTTTGGGTACTCCTTGGAGAAACGAGTTCATTGTTATCCATTTCAGCACATTCCTGGCTCTTCCGTTTGTTCCACGATTCATTCACCATCGATCTGATGTGCGCTTGATCTTTTTCCTTGCTACACATTTTGCATCGACTTGGAGGGTGTGTGAAGAAGTCCCCAGTCACATGAGTGAGACCCAGATCTTCCTTGAGCCTTTGCTGTTCCGACTTGTGTAACAAGTATTCAGAGACAAAAACCCAGCGCTCGTCCTCCATAATTTTACGCATGTCTCGAGCTATCTCGTCCATGCATCGCTGGAACATGGCTTCCTCCTGCTTCAGAGTCGTCTCGGCTAACTCTGCGTCTTGCAGGAGGGTTTCAGTGAATTTCTTCTCAGCCAGGAACCGAACTGCATCCTGGAAAGAATGGAACAGACTTAGGTTCGGTTCCTCTACCCTCCCATCGATTTCTTCATAGACTGATGGAATCTGCTGGTATTTAACCCTGCAGTAGTGGCGTGGGTGACAGTCATTCCTGCAAAGTATTCACATAATTCTTCTCGATACTGTCATGGCAACATAGCGTGCATTCAGATTAATATATTTAGAGATATGTAACATCATCTTGATTACCTAGTCCCTAAACCGCGCTGTTTTCTATAATTCCGCAATTCTGCGACAGGCGTCATCCACTCGACCTATTCTGTGAGCATTGTAACATTGTTGCAAAGTTTATTTTATTAACTAAAAATTTGAAAATTTACTTTGATGGTTATATCACTTAGGTGATTATACATAGATATTTAAAGTTATTCATCTACATTGCAATTTTTTAAATGGATGAATGTTGTCTATTCGGTTGCGACTTGCTGGTGGCAAATTGTTTAACGAGAAACACGTGTTAAAATCTTAATTAGATAAATTTCAAAGTTATTTTAAGAAAATATATTTAATACTGGTTTATTTTATTAAAAGTTTTACTTTTTATGTGGATGACCAGTGACATCCGCGCAACCTCTCACAATGTATTTTAAGCGCCACTACTGCAGGGTTAATGATATATTCATTTGACGAAATATAGTTTCTTTGAAATATTTTTTTTATTCTACTGCATACAAGTATTGTGTATTTTGTTCAAATACAGGTAAATTATTATTACCTGCTTGATGTAAGTAGTTTCGTGAGAACTACTTTCATTAGTTCGCTGTTCATGAAATGCTTCGCTGCGGATTCGTGGAATGAAGTCATCCCAGGTCTTTTCTCGTACACTGAAAATTTTTCTGCATCATCACTAAATATAATCGATTAATTTATCAGCGATAAATAAAAGTGTCAAAAAGCAGTTAGAAACTGTGTATAACCATTTGGTTGACAAACTAATATACTCTCCGGAAGCAAGCAAGGATCCGTCCCATTACCTCCCGTCAAGGGCAGAGGTGGATTGAAACTTGAAGCACACTCCTTAGATAAGAATACAAGTTAACTACGTGTTGTAAAATCAATAGAATAGCAACAAATTTGAATTGAATAAATCAAAAAAGGTTGTTCACAAGTACGTATTATCATCGAACTATAGATTGTTCGGAATATGGTTTTTATAAATCGTAACAACTCTAAAAGCGATTTTAAATATTTCATCAGAACGCCGCCCCTATGCAAGTGTCTGGAGGAACGGTATATTAAGATAGTACTTCACGTAAGATCAAGTCAAAAGTCAATGGACTTCATGTAGTCCATGAACTTCACTATCACGGAATGTTATAATTAGGTAGTAAAATGTAGTAAAATTTGTTTCAAAATAGCTTGAGATGTATGTTTAAACATTTTAAATTGGAGTGCGTAGTCGTCTAACTTACAGAAAAAAAATTGAAACTACGCCATAAGATATCATACTGTGACAATAATACTTATTGAAAACGTTTTAGATCGCTTCGGAAATGTCACATTAAACCATGAATTTCAGCAAAATACGAACTAAAATAATACGCGTTTTTTACACTTTATTTGCGGCAACGTTGCATGTATCATTTTCATGTTGTAATTCGCTGAGCTCGTTTCTTGTAAACAACGCATAAATAAAGGAAAGTTTTTGAGTTTAGTTCAAATGTTGATTATTTAAAGAACGTCTCTAAAATCACTTTGTTATGTGTGAAAATTTCAATGTGACAATAAATTTTTTACATCTCTGCTCTTTGAAGTCCTTGAATTGGGAAAGTTGCCGTGGCATTAATTTTCGCACTGTGGTGGCGAAAGACGAAAGAAGTGGTTCGCTTAATGAACTGCGGCGTTGTGACGTATTACTACCATAATCTCAAGTATACTGACATTATTTTACATTTTATCGAAAATCTCATTTTAGATCCCGTGACTTATGATTGTCATAGGGTTTCCATACTTTCAGAATACCAGTGAATCTTTTCAGAAAGTTTTAAGAAATTCCTAAATTTGCTTTTAAATTTTTTTTAGATAAAGTTGAACATCCGTGAAATGCCGTAAGTGACAATGTTAAATTTAATTTACAATAACTCGCAAACTATTTTCGTGAAGGTCGTAAAACTTTGTTCACTTGTTAAGTCATAAAATCAACAAGTTTACAAAATATAAACAAAATCTAATATTTTCAGTTTATGTGAAGTGCTACCTTAAGTCCCTACCCAAAGAAATATAGGAGAAAAACCCGGGCCAGGGAATAATTTTACTTCATTATATATAATTTCATTATTGCTACACAACTATGTATAAATACCATCGTCGTGTGGGTAAATCACCCGAGCGGATCGCTCCCCTGCAGTGTGGCGCAGAATTGAGCGAGGCTTTGTCACAGCCCACCGCAGATGGAAATGGACGTGTCCCAGGCGTAAGTTCATTAGGCCACCGCTGCATCGCGCAATCTGTCAAGGTAGTTAAATATGTTTTATGTGTGTAACTTTGTGAATACATAAAATCAAAAATTTATTGTTAAGTGGAAGTATTCACATCTGATAAAAATTCACATCCGTTTTCATACTGTTAAACAATTTAAATCAATTTTACACGTACAATATAGTTAAGTTGATAAATTTACTTCTTCTTGAAATTTTTTTCTTACAACTTCTGGTTAATACGACTTTCTGCCTCCTCCTTCCCTTCCAGTCCCCACCTAATATTTCTGCCTCGACGTGTCACGTCCTTCAGTGAATCTTCTTTAACTACCCCTTTCCACCCAAGACATCACCTCTTCACTTCCACACCTCACACCACCAAACCTTTCGCCATCAATCCACCTCAGGTCCACAGTGGGACAAATTTCAATTCTAGGAGGTCAAACGAAAAAGGTTTGAGAATTACACTTTTTAAAATACTATCAGATTGTCTTAGGGGTTCAAAATTTTCAACCAAAGAACACCAACTATAAGGTTTTCTAAACCATTTGAAATATAACTTTTTATGTATGAGTCATTTCATTTGTTGAAGTAAATCTAGAAAATTGAGCAATCAGTATAAGTTAGTAAAAAATCCTGAATGGTGATATTAACAGGGTATATTGAAATTTAAACGTTTTGTCCGAACGGACCGCATTACTCCCATCGTGCGCCGTTCGCAAGCCAGTTTCTCCGTGCGCGCAGTACAATAGCAGTCCCTACGGTTTTGTGCCTCGTCATGAATAACTGCGAGAGCCGCGACCCTGCACGGAGCTTAGCAACGTCTTCCAAGCCTTGGGCTACGCCATTCCCTCATTGAGCAAGACTCCAACGGAACTTGGAGGTGCAGCGGGAAATGAACATAGAACATTTCGCGAGAACCACAATTACCGTACATCCTAGCATAATGATCTCGAGAGAAAATTTCCATCTTTAAAAAACCTATACACAACAGTTATTTCTGACAATTTTTTGTTGATTTTATTTTATTTTTTTATTTTTCAATCTCAATTATTATATTCATTTGCATTCTGATGTTCCGCTATTCCTTAATGTGAAAGGAAGAATGAGGCCTTGCTGAAATTTTTTCATAAATGTACAGTTTCATCNTTTTTTCATAAATGTACAGCTTCATCTTCATTTAATAATTTTGTCTACACAGCAATCTTTCGCTTCTGCTTACTGACGGACAATGGACAATGCTCTCGAGTTTGAAGCTCAATAACAAAATAACCCAACAAATTATATCAATTTTTTCTCTAATACATTCTGCTTTTAACAACATTCAGTAATATTTTATTAAACCCATATTTTATTAAGGTGAAAATAAGTGCTTGAGATTTTGAAGGAGTCAGGTTAAACATTCTCTTGTCACGGAGCTGACATTACGCAAAGGTTTATATTATTCATCAAAGGTTTATAATATAACGCAAAGCTGACATTACGCGAAGGCGATTGTTTAGGTTACGAGTTCCGCTGGCGACTCGGGGTCTCGCGCGCCACGTGTGCGTGTGCGTTCTAAGAGGCGCGCCTTTCTAAAAACCCTTTCATGAAACTGTGTTTATTTTCGATAACGATAATATCCCCTATGGCAAGCTGCTCTCATGTTATTAGAACTACGCGAGCTTCCGAGCACCTGTATAGATCATTTGAGGACTGCGCACTTTAGACCCCGACCTACACGTGGGTCGACTCGCTCGCCGCGGCAAACAAACCTTCCTTGTATCACTCTTTCTACGCAGCAGGGAGCTATTTCTCTAGACTCAGGGTATTTAGACCTCACACGTGAGGTACGCACTTAGGCGTCTCCCACCACATCGACCTCCCCCACCTTTTCCCTAAACGTATCTGGATACATGGGCCGACGCCCATCCCCCTCCACAAATTAACGTAGGGTCGTGTGTAACTTATCCCTTCCCGATTTTACCTCCTGCCACGAAGAACGTTTCAATGCATTCAGATGGCCACGTGGAGCCTCCCACCCCTATGAGAGCAGGTTCCAAGGTTCATTGCGTTCCCAGGAAGATACACACCAACCCTCGCACCCCCCTCCGAGGTTACTTAAGCAGGAGATCACCCATCCCAAAGGGGCTTGTCACTTGTCATCTTGGGAGACCTCTGTGACGTGTTTGGGGCTGGTCGCCAGGACGCTCTACTCTGTCCAACGTGGCTTCCAGGAGCTCTGCCGACAACAGTGCTGATGGCGGTCTGCCTGACGGTAAATAGAAAGCACTTGGAACATTCTAACGGACCTTGCCGTTCTTACGAGCTCTTAAAACATGTTAATTCAATATGTTGATTTCTCGACCCGATAGGGGCATGTAACATAAATGTGTAATCAGGGCTCACTTGCATTTCAATCATTAAACCTTTGTTATATTTTAATATATATCTATATTTTATTAACCTAATGCCAAAACCTGGATAGGGAATCCATTTTAGATAACCTCTCTGCCAAGCGAGTTACTCTATTAAATCTGGGACCTATCCCTCCCGCTGTTGGGACGAAGACAACGCTATAATATATACATAGCGGCCCCAGCGCGACTCTTGCAGTGTAGCCTAAGCACCAAATTTTTAAACACGATTAAAAAAAATTGTGTACCTGAAAATTTTAGAATTGCACTTCACGAAAGTTTTGTAGTAAATTTTATGAAAAATCTCTAGAGTGGGATATAAAGAAAACGATTTTGGGTGAGTTGCAAAGAAAAACATGAGTATATTTAAATAGGGGGATTCCCACCGAACGCTCTTTATATAAACAATTAAGAGAACATGTATGTAAGTAAGAGCTGCTGCGAATAGCGATTGCATTCCAGTATGAAATAACGTTCAGAGATTTTTGTTTTATAAATTCAACGCTCATGGTTTGGTATTAATATTGTAGGTCTATATTATTATGAAAGTCTTTCGTTGCCCGCGTTGTCAATTCCAGAGGATTTACTAAAACGTGCGAAAACACTTGAGTACGTTATGTGCAACTATGATCGATCACGTCTAAATTATATACTTAGGCATTGCACTGATATTAGTCCAAGTCAATGCAAGACTATACGAGAGAAGTAATTTACAACGCATCTACATTCTAGAACGGGCACTTTTTACTAGAAATTATTTTACATTTTATTCCTTGGACCAATTCACTTTTGCAAGTACTTATGGATTCGATACCCTGATACGATTTCTCGCCAATTTACCAATAATTTAGATTATATACGTTTCATTCTAAGCGTTTCAAATTCATTTAAACATTATTTTCAAAAATACTCCATACGTTACCTTTTCTTTACACAAAGGAAACTTAAACCCCAACTATATCCAGATATAAGTCCATCAAATACTTTGGTTTTGATTGTACTCCACTTTAGTAACCCAAGGTTAATTTCGAGTCATGAATCAAATTTCCTTATTTCAATTTTAATCCAAGATTCTTATTTCTTACAGCCTAAACCTGCTGGAAAAAATATTAAAGCTTGTGAAATAGTGATTCAAATTCTAAAATTAAATTAGTTGTAATAATTTTTGTAAGGGTTCTGAAATAATTATATTACTGAACAATATATTTCTAATCACCATAAACTTTAAACACACATTGAATATTTGAACAATATAAAAACTCAATATACGTAAGATAAATTAAAATTATTAATCGTATCTAACCTTTCAGATTTCTGGAATCATAACTATCGATATCTTCATTTCCCCATGTTCCCCAATGATATTAAGCTATTACAATTCCATTAGGAAGCAAAATTTCTGCCCAACGCACGAAATCTGAGTACGTGTACAAACCCCCCTGAAGATACTGTAAATAATTACCACGAGACCTAGCAACTAAAAAACATCTGAATGGGAAATAAAAGAATGAATCCAACAATGCTTTCAGGGCGAAAGACTTTTCAAAACAATTCTCGTAGTCGGGATGTTAAAGTAAACACAACCTTATATACCTTCGATAAACAAATAATTGGTTGACATAATAGTTGCAATTGTGTATAGCCAAGAACATGGAAGGACGAGCAGTTATTTTGTTTTACTCTTTCTTGTGTCAAAATATTAACTAGTGAGTGAAAATCTCAGAAATGATTTCCTCGAAGACAAGAACATAAATATATTTAATTTACAAGAATTCAAACTTCTCTTCATACCAGTGAAAAATGATGAAAATTTCAAATTTCACTACGCTTACAAGTGTAACCAAAACGTTTGAAACCAGAATTTCAAACAGATATAACAAATTAATAGTGCTCAAACATGTTATTAAATTAATGTGTTACAGAGAGCTCTATGTATGTTAAAACTGAGACTTCTAAATGTATTTGACAAAGTTTTCCAGTAAAACTTTTAAAATATCATAACTATTTTGAATATTCTTTTCAAAACATTGTGGCAGTTATAAACAAAGTCGGGTATTCATTTTATTTTTACATTTGTCAATATGTATACTTAATTTACCTGTTCGAAAACGTGATAGAATCGAGTTTAAACCTCCGGTTTTCCTGCCTATCAAAACATACATTGAGCTCTCTGTAACACAAATTATACATCAAATTTCAGCCCTAATAATAATAATAATAATAATAATAATAATAATAAGTTTATTGTCAAAAACCAGTACAAACTGCGTATGACCACGTGGAGGACAATAAACTAATTTACTCGCTGGAAGCAAGCAAGGGACCATCCCATCAATTCCGATCAAGTGACCTAAGGCAGAGGCGGATTCAAAAGCTAGTTAAATTTTTGGTTATCAAGCACGAGTTTAAAAAATTTTACTTCAGCCTACAATATTGAAAGTATTGCTGAAATGGTTATTTATAAGAAGTGTTAGATTTACAAATTAATCTTTGCTAAAAGAAAACTGTTCTCGTAATTTTTATATAACCTTGCAATCTCGAGATAGCCATAAAATCATCCATCAGGTCTTAAAATAACAGTATTGAAAATAGAATAAGAATAAACAATTAACTTATTAATTATGGTACATAGTTATTTTATCACTTGATAAAACAAGGAGGATCAATGTGCGACCTCGTGCAATTGCTAATTGTTGACTCGTATTTTATTTTTAAATACGGTTATTTTAATGTTATTTTAAACTAACACATCTTATATACTATTCAATAACTAAATAAATGAAATAAATATTACAATAATACTGTGTAAAAATTTCAATTTCCTAGTGTTTACTGTTTTGCTAATATAAGTTTTCAAAGTTGATCCTTTCGTTGAAAATGCTAGAAAATAGAGTTTTTTTAATTTTCCAAACACAATAAAAAAATACTCAGAGACAAGTAAATTTTTAGACTCATTTCAAAACAAACCGAGCACCTAAATATCGTCAACTGTATACATAAAATTTTAACCCTTTTTCTTAATTAAAATACATAATATGGCACAATTAAATAATCGGTACTTAATTTTTTTTAATCAAATAATATCTCAGGAATTTTATTTACACTAGTCGCTGGCCTTGGGTGCACCACATTAAGTCTTGTTGCGACGGCCCGTGCCAAGGCGGTCCTCTGGACCGGCTAGGCCTTGAGCGCAACAGCCTCAAGGGACAAGCAGCACACGCAGTTCTATTTATTATAGTAGTATTTGTAAAAGGGAAATGTAGCGTGCTATTGAAGCGTATCCACATGGAGCGATAGGAGGTAGGAGGGTAGAATGGTATTAGTATAGGTGGGCCGCTTAGCTGGGTTTACCAACAACTTGGTCCACGTGGGTTAGTAGAAGTAGTTAGTAATAGTAAGAGTTATAATACTAGGAAGAGGCGGATAGAGGATAGCAAAGGAGGGTTTGCTTATCAGTAGTATGAACTGGAACATTCATTTGAAAAACTACAAATTTTTTCTGACCCCACCGGGAATTGAACCCAGAATGACTTGGTGATGAGCGAGAACACTAACACCTGCGCCACGGGGGGGGGGCTTAGTTTTCGCCACGGAGGGTATTCTTTCACATCCTTTGATAGAGGTTTTACCGACAACTAGTAAAAGAATAGGTCGCCCGTTATTTCCGTTTCGACAGATTGTAGTGACGTCAAGGCAGACCCCTTATGCATGGGAGTAAATGGGCACTAGGGTTAAATGAAGTAATTTAGAATTAATAACCGCTTCATTTGACAGTGAGGAGACTCGATATAGTTAAATTATTTGAATAGTTTTCTTAGATATGTTACTCCTTCATTACGTACTGAAATAGCCCAAAAGAAAACGTTTTACAAATCGTTCAAAAGGTCTTGGTTGCCATTTAATTATACAATATTCGTCATATAATTAGTATATAATGACTCAAAAAATAAATGAAATGGATATCGATTTCATTATAAATATCAAATGACTTTGAGCTATCCTTTTATTCATATTTAATTCAGTATTTCCATTTAAATTCAAAATGAAATGATTAACATAAAATACAACAATTATTAATAGAAATACCAGGCAAAACATCACAGGAGCATTCAATGACACTTCTACCAAGTTAAGATAGGAAAGGTAAAAGAAAAAATAATCGTCTTGAAAACCAATTATCACATCAAACATTTCAACAAAGGTTGGTAAACTTTATAGTTGCATACAAATTGCTAACCTCAAATTCGACGCTGTAACATTTTGATTTGCTTCAGATATAAACCGAAAGCTATGTAAATTCAAATGACACGCAAAACCATGATATTTGAAATGGTTGTTTCATGTCTTGATATTTCATTTTATTTTTGATATCAAAACAAGAAGCTGAAGTTGAGTAAGTATTATCCACTACTACCAACTTCGTCGTGTGAACAATTATAATACAATCCATGGTTTAAACAAAGAATAATTATACATTGCTTCTGCAGGAAACTATTTTGGAAATTACCGAATAATTCCAAGAATTATAAAGATCTTATCTAGTACAAACGGTGTAAATACTATATACCATTTGTACCACGTACTTCCAGATGTACACCATTGAGTATGGTATCCAAGTAATTGAACGAGTTAAAAAGAGCCCCAAGGTAAAAACACCCGTTTTACTATACTACATACCAAGATGTACTTGATCATACTTCTGATTATCGTTCATATAACCTCACCATATCACAAATATCATGGAAATGCGCCCACTATTTGGGGATATCTGTAGCGCTTTCTCGGAAAGAGTGGTCGGAAACAGAAGCACGTCGCGGGCGAGTTTGATTCTTGCTCCAGACAAATTACGGAATAACAATAGTGCTATCTCGCTGTTAATTTGAAATTCAATACTCAATAATAGTTCAAATTCTCACCATAGCACTACAGACATTCCCGAGGATTGGCGCGAGTTCAGAAGCAATATGGGACGGTCTAGCACGTTCGATAATATCGAGTATGATCAAGTAGGTCTTGTTTCATATTGACGACGAAGTGTCTGCCTTGACGTCATCAGCTTCGAGAAGCCACGAGAATGAGACCACCTTACTACTCCACGCACCTTCGAAGATGTCTTCTGTTTCAATGATGTGATACTGTGAATTGTGTCTATTGTACCCGCGTTAATTCTGCAAAGAAAAAAATTAGTTCGCTGTAGCGTCGGTTTTCCTTCTCTCTGACATAATGCTGATGTTAAGTTGGGTAAGGGTCCCCCACAGATCCAATATGTATTATCAATCCGTTTACATAATGCTGGTATGAGAGGGAATATTGAAGAAATGTCAAACCCAGTTGACAGTTCTATTGAATACCCAGTTTGACAATTCTCAAAATCCGTCAATAACATTTCGATACCTTTCAATAACCTTTCAATAAACATCGAATATGTGAGAATGATATTGACAATATTCGTAAATCGGTGGATGTCCAGATCGCAAGTCTTTGGAAAGAAAAACAAAACCAAAATGATTATTTCTTTAATCGTTTCTCATGTCATGGTTCGAGCTTGTGACTCTTCATCCGTGTTAAAACGATATTTGGATTTTAATTTTCGTGTTTTTCTTTTTTATACGAGATGTACACAAACATAAAACACCAACACACGCCTTGGGTCGACAGCCAATCACTTCTGCTAACAATTAACCAGCACGATCAAAGAAGAATAAATACCAAATACAGCTTATTGTTGAGGTAAAAATACGATTGGATGTTACAAAATATAGTTTCATTGTCAAGATGACTTTTTATTAGTTACATCAATAATGCAATAGTTATTCGTTGTTTCAGCATAGAAAGATGACTAATAAAGAAAAATTATAAACATACAATACTTATTTCCCTTTTTCTCCCGCACTGAGTTCGTCGCAATGTGTGTCCAGACACTAACTACTCTGTCGTTTGTCTCCGTGTGACTTGAGTGACGCACAAGTAGCGCTCTCTATCAGAGAAATTGGGAACTTAATCTTTTCAACTGTTTATGACGGGAGCTATCCCTTGCCTCGGTCAGCCCGGCTCAGTTTCGAGGGGAACTAATCAGAAAATAAATATATCTTTTCAGCGGCAATCTCTATTCTTATCATACTGGGCAGGCGCGAGGACACACCTGTATGCATCAGGTGATTATCAGCTTCACATTATTTTGATACCTTTACCTGCATTATCTTTCAATAGAGTGTCTTGTTGTTTCTTCGAAACACAAGATATTCAGATATTATCAATCGTTTTAACATGTCAATACTTTTCGCTGCTTATGGTTGTACATTATCTTTTGCAGTAATTCTAAGTACACATTTAACAAATTTACGAAAAGTTGTGAAAAATCGTATGGACAATATCCGAAGGCATGGGATGTTCCTTAGGCATCTTATTGTAATCAGAATGCGCACGAGGTGATATTAAAAGAACTATTCGCAATCTACTTGCTTAATTGAGAATATTAACTCTCTCTAAGTATTGGAAGGAATACAGAAGAGTTTATGATTAAGTTATTGAGAACTCGCTTGAACTCGAAAGAGTTTGAATGCCCCAGTTCCCTCGTTTTGGAACTGCTCCCCTGCCAAGTTCCAAGCAAAGTAATTTTACGATTGCAAGCTTTGCTGTTAGCTGCAATTCACATGAAAACTTGACGTTAAAAAATCCTAATGTGGACACCACAATCTAGCAATTTCTGATGGCAAAAATTTTTCGTAATGGAAAAATGATGCATAAAATTAAGAGATTGGTGTTTTATAGTTCATTGGTCACCGAAATATATGAATGTATCAAATCTGTACGAGTAGCAGTAATTATTTCGCTTCATTTGCGGCAAAATATTCTCTCATTTGCGGCATTGGTCATCCTAATAGTTCATAAAATGCTTCAGATCGTTTGTTTTTCTTCTCCCTCTCCTTCTTAAAGTAATTTTTGGGTGGGGAGTTACTAGATTCACAGTATTTTAGATTCTTTTAATTACTCGGATATCATTTAAACCATTACTCGTTTTATTGTATGAAGATAGGTAGATGAGAAATGAGATTAGAAAAATTTACAATAAGGTAAAATATTTTATACAGAAATCTCTTAACTTGTTTAGAGGCGAATGGGGTGGCACAGTTGGCAGTGCATCAGCGCGCTAAGATGAGGCTCCTGAGTTCGAATCTCGGACCCATTTCGCATTTTCATTCAACATAGCATAATTAATCAGAAAAGATTTTGTTCATAACCTGAAATAAAACTAATAATATTTGTTCGGTTTTATATTATACGATAGGTTGTCCCTTGTTATCATGTAATAAAACGGTGAGCTACTAATTTTGTAACACCATTTAAGTGTTTAATAATTTCAAAATATAACCAAAGTTACCTCAGCGTGACGTCCATGTCTCAAAAACTGTGAGCGATCATAATTTATTTACATAGATACGTGCATGTCAAATACATTTATTAATTTTGTATATCATTTCTCAAAGTATACACTCCTTTGACATAGTAGAGTAGTACACCTGAAACATTGAGGACCCAAAACCCATATGACCGTGGATCAGACTTCTGTTTTAATATATTTCATGTCGGGACAATCAACTCCTGTGGTGTCTCAGGTGGTAGCGGTGTTGCTCTTCACAAAGTCATCCCGGGTTGAATTCCTGGCGAGGCAGAAAAATTCGTAGCTTTTCACAATAATGTCCCAGTTCATATCGCTGATGTGACTACTGAAAAGCGAACCCTCCCTCCTCTATCCACTATACATCTCCGGCTAGTATCAATAACTAACCACTTCTTCTAATCCCTCGTGAGTCAAGTTGTCGGTAAACTGAGCTAACCGGTCCAAAATAGTCCCTACCACATACCTTCTACTTCCTATCGCTCCATATAGATAAGCTTCAATAGCACGCTTCATTTCCCATTTACAAATACTACAATGATAAGTATACAATCATCACATAATGATTAAGCTAATGCTTAAAACATACACTTTTTTCACAAAATTGACTCGTACTAAGATGCGAGTACTCAGTAATAATAATGTATCTTTTTACATTTCAGTTATTTTCCAACGTTTTATTTTATGGTATGCCGCATAAAAATTCTACGTCTTAAAATTGTAATTTATCTTTACGGTAAAGTACAGACAAATATTAAACGTCAGAGACAAAGAAATCGAAGAAAAGACTTGGGTTAAGGTAAACTATTAATAATTTATTTTTAGTGTTTCGTTGTATTCTTTAAGAGATTTTATTCAAAAACCATCTGATTAGAATACGACGCAAGTGATATACAATCTGGCGGACGAGTGTAAGAAACTGTATTCCTTATTCTAATATTTTAGAAATTCTTCAAAAACTTATATCTAATGGAAATCAAGGATTGTGGTTGTTACGAACAGTGAAAATTAACTCTCCTCTTGAATTTCGGCAATGTCACAACATTATTCTCCGGTGGCCATGCCGTAGACTTCATCACGCGAATGGTATCTAAGGTGCTCCATTGTTATCGTTCGTCGGATTTTCTTTTACACGCTTGTGCAAGTTGTTTACCAAGAACTCAAATTTTAACGTACAGTCCTTTTTATTAAGTTTGTCGAGTTTGTGTACGGAGAACGTGACCATGCTGCCTGAAGGGACTTTTCAGAGACTGCCTAAGTCTGTGATTCCAGAGCACTACGAACTCCAGTTTATTCCGAATTTCGACACCTTCTTATTCGACGGCAAAGCAAGTGTCAAGGTATATGTAAACACATGCACCGATAAAATTACTCTAAACGCTGTGAACCTAGCGATTAAAAATGTGGAATTTACATCAGAGATCGGAGGTAAACATGTACCATCCGATGTGGCAATATCTGAAATCGACGAAAAAGTCAGTATCTCCTTCCCAGAACCTCTGGCCATCGGATCCGGAGTATTTAGTTTCGTATTTACCGGGGAGTTGAGTAACAAGATGAGAGGATGGTATCGAAGTAAGTATATCAATGCGAACGGTGAAAGAAGATACGCTGCGGTCACCAAATTTGAACCAACAGATGCTCGGAGATGTTTTCCTTGTTGGGATGAACCGGCAATGAAAGCTACATTCGGTATAACTCTCGTTATCCCAGAAAACAGAACGGGACTCACGAACATGCCTATGAAGTCAGTGGGTCCGGACCCAGATCATCCTGGTCTCAAAATCGCTAGATTCGAAACATCACCGGCAATGTCTCCATTCCTGGTATCCATGGTGGTTGGAGAATACGAATACCTGGAAGATAAATCTCGAGACGGAGTTATATGTAGAGTGTACACCCCCGTTGGGAAGAAACAACACGGAAAATTTGCGTTGTACGTCGCTACTAAGGTTTTGCCGTACTACAAAGAATACTTCCAAATCTCGTATCCACTTCCGAAATTGGATTTGATAGCGATAACCGAATTCGCGGCTGGCGCTATGGGATGCTGGGGACTTGTGACGTACCAAGAATCGTGTCTTCTGGTTCATCCGGAGGAAGCTACTGAGGAACGGAAGCAGTGGACAGCGTTGGTGGTCGGTCACGAATTGGCGCATCAGTGGTTTGGGAATCTAGTCACCATGGAGTGGTGGACCGATCTTTGGCTAAACGAAGGTTACGCTTCGTATGTTGAATTCCTCTGCATCTCTCATCTGTTCCCCGAGTACGATATCTGGAGATTGTTTATCTCAGTATACTCACGCGCCATGGAGTTGGATTGGTTGAAGAACAGTCATCCGCTGGAAGTGCCTGTTGGCAGTCCAGCGGAGATCGAGGATATTTTTGACGACATCTCTTTCAATAAAGGGGCTTGTATGATTCGGATGTTACATGATTACGTAGGGGACGAGGATTTCCGCAAAGGGATGAACGTGTATTTCTCGCGGCACCAATACAAAAGCACAGTGACTGAGAACTTGTGGGCGGCAGTGGAGGAAGCGAGCAATAAACCTGTTGCGAAGGTAAGAACTGTGAAAGTAAGATAATGTAACTTTATTATTGTTTCTTTAATTGCGGTGAACTACATCGCAAGGTAACAAATAAATTATGTTATGTTGAATGAATCGAACTCGGTTAAACTCGACTGAAGATCCCGAGGTCGAATCTTGGTCCCGTCTCCCATTTTTATTCAACATCACATAAATAAGCTGTTCTCTGACGATGAGGTTCACCGCAATTTACGAGATTTCTGAATGTTTGTGAACTCCAGTATAGGGAAATATCGACCCGTAATAAAATACTTCTTGAGGGAGTCACCTCATATAAGGGAAATAATCTCAATGAGTCACCTCAAGGGTCTGTGGGTCTCGCAAATTAAATGCCAGTGGTAGACTGGACCCAAAGGCGAACGGGGCGGCGTAGTTGGTAGCGCCTCAACGCGCTATCTGATGGTTTCGTGTTCAAATCTCGGTCTCGTCTCCTATTTTCATTCAATATTGTCAACGTCCTTCAGTGGATAGAGCGCTGAGTTGCTGGATGGAAGGTCGGGACTCGATTCCTAGTGAAATGGGGATTTTTGATCACGCCTCAACATCCAGACAGACTCCCAGGTCTACTCAGCCTGCTGTAAAACGAGGACCACGGTCTATACTGAGGCCAAACTGTGATGTTGGCCACTTCTTCTCCTCCTAGTGCCGAGCTCTACCCACCGCGAACCCATTGGGTACCTTCGTGACCTGCTGTGGGATAGTTTGGCTTTGACTTATTATTACTATTATCATTGTTATTATTAAATAATTCATACAATCTTATATGAACTTCGCACAATATTGATCGTGAACGTTTCACAAAACGCAGCGTTTCAATCCTTTTTCAGGCATTTCTCAGGAGTAAGAGTTTCACAAAAATTATTGCGCTTTGTTCGCTCAGAATTGTATGAAATATTTAACAATAATAGATATACGAAATGGATGAAAATAGTGTGTGTAAACTTATCATGTTTTAAAAATAAGAAAACTAGTATTAACTGTGCAAAATGATGACCAGACTAAGAATTCGAACCTTGCTTTTCCATTTCGTTGCAAATGCTGAACCCTAAAATGTTATGAATCTACATTCGAATCCCGACGCTATCTTGGAATGTGTAGACATCCTTAATCAATTAGACAACCCGCTAATTAAATAAAGAGATATGTTTTCGATACTGATATATATATTTTTTTATATGTATGAATGCATTGAGTAGGCAACGATGAAGCTAGATACCCAGAAATAAAAATTCATCACCAATTCGAGTTACAAACAATGACCTCATCTAATCTTACTCATATTATGCGAGCGATAATTGTAAGTTTAAATCGGTTTTCGTATGGGAACGAAACGCTGTTCCGTTCCTTTTGTCTGAGACACATCTGCTTGGCGCTCACCTACATGTCATGACATTTGACTGTTCTTTGGAATGTTTTTGCTGAAGATGACTATGAAATGATAAATGACACATTTCCCAAGCGCGAGCGACGCTCCGTGACATCTGGATACTCATCGGTTTCGGTATTATAAGAAATAATAATTCATCAGTAATATGATTGGTAAAATAAGAATTCATTCATTAAAAATTTACTACAAAATATTCTTATATGGACTAAATGTGAGCATTGATCTATCCCCTAGTATAATAACACAAAAAGTTAAGAAAGTAAATATATAACAATTCTTGTTTTTCGATATAATATAATAAAATTTAAGTAAATAATAAACCATAAAATTAGTTATGAAAAAATGTCTAAAAATGTGGAAGAAATCTGAACGTAACCCTTGATATTAATTCAATATGCTTCGCAACTGAAATACAAATTTGTGAGATCCCATATTTGAAGCCAACGCAATAACTAGCTGATGACCTGAATGTTGAGTCCATGTGAGTATCCACCCTTGACCATTCATTAGGCAGAAAATATGGATTCATTCTACAACCGCGAAACGGTCAGGGATTATACGTCATTAGTAATGCGGGATTCAGAGATCGGTAGAAATGGTTCACAAATGTTGTCGCCCCTCCATTTTCACGTTTCCTCTAAGCTCACAGAGCAAAGTGAACAATGTTAAATAGGGTTTCACTTGAGTTTTACGTTAACTGGGACCTAATAAAATATCTATTCCTTTAAGTTGAAATCTAGATATATAGTTGATATACATGTTGAGTCGGTAAAAGCAAACACCTCATATATCTTTAAAACAATAAATTCAAATGTTTTAAAATTAATGAAAAATAGAGAATTTATAGAAGACAGTAGTTTCATTTTATTTTCAATATATCAGTAATATATCCTACACATTAAAGGTTTTTAAAATTGGTTTTCACTAATACGAGTCGTAATATAACACTAACCATTTGATGCTTTCATATAATTTGTAACTTTTATTTGCAGAGACATCGACTCTTTCTTCGAATTATGAATAGAATTATGCATTTTTTCACGCTTCATTAAATCGAAAGAAAAGACGAGTGGAGGAGTTTAATATCAACGAACAAACCAACATTTTAACATTTCCCGTTACTATCAATGAGAATGAATGTTCCATCTAAGCAAAGATTATTTTTTTAAACATTTTTGTAACTCAATTTCTATTTTGCCAGTGTTCTTTTTTTTTCAGAAATAATACGAAATGAAAATTATAAAAATAGAAATTAAAAAAACACATTTTTATATATTTACTAAAAAACTACTGTTTACATAAATGTTTTAAACAATAAAATATTTATCACTGTTCTTAACATACATTATGAAAAGTAATTAAAGGTAATACATCTCGCCCAGAAATGTTGATATATGGCCGTTTAAAGAAAAATCTCTTTTTCTGAATTGCAGACACAAAAATTTCCTTTTTTCGCAAGAAGAATGCCGTGATAAGATCATAATTGAATTGAAACGTTTAAAATTATTCATCACCTGCTGAAGGCTGAGTAAATAGTTTTAATAACTTCAATTCTCTCATAATGCGACAACGGCATTCTTCTGTGTGCGGCAGTATAAATTTTATTCCATAATAATGTCTGTTTTTAGCAATGTTTCTGCTAACCGTATTACAAAAAAATTAATAAGTCATTATATTTTGCAAGTAGAAGCTTAAAATTATTAAATGTTATCACAAACACAACAATACTCATTGGATCAATAAGAATTATTTTTTGTACTCTTGGTTGATTTTATAAAAAATCATAAAAATATCGTTTCTTCGGTCATTTTACTTGTGTATATGCAAAACAAAATTTCAAATCATGTAGTGTTAAATTGTTTTTATACGATTTTTTGTGCTGTCCACGGCTATTAGAAATCAGGGGTCTATAATAAAAAATCCGATAGCAGTCCAGGCGTGTTCGGTAATAAATCAAAAAAAAATAGAAGTAAAGATTTTTCTTTCGGATCTTGTTCCTTATGTTAGATGGAAATATACCTGAAAGTTACCTACTTTTCCGAGTTGTGAAAATAGGAATTCTTTTTATAGTGTGCAGACCAGAAAATGGAATTTTTCTTTCAATGGCCATATTTCGACATTTTTTTATTGGACGTATCACCATTAATTATTTTTTGTATTGTTGGTCAAGTATAGTGCTAAAATTTGGATATTTTAATTGAATCATATATACCCTGCAGTTTTTTTAGTAAAAATATGAAAAACGTCTTTTTCGATTTTTATTTTCGTATTATATGTGAAAAAAATAACACTGTCAAAATCAAAATTTAGTTCGAAGATATGTTTAAAACAATAACCTTAGATATAGCATTCAACCTTATTGATTATAATCGGAAATGTAAAAAATGTTGGTTGTGCTGTCGCTCTTCCTTTGTTCGTTCAAATTCAATAAATGTTATATTGCTCCATTCGTCGTTTCTTTGGATTGAATGGATTTAAATATTCTCGCCAAAGTCAAACTGTCCTGGGGGTGAAGGTGCCTAAGGGGTATGCGGAGTGTAGAGTTCCGCAATTTCTTGACCTCCGCACTAGGAGGAGGATATGTGGTCATCATCTCGCTCCGGCCGGGTTGACCCTAGGACAGACTCGGTACTGATTTTACAGCACGCTTAGTAGACCTCGGAGTTAGAGTCTGGATGTTGAGGTGTGACTGAAAATCCACCCCACCGAGGATTGAACACCAACCATCCCACAGCGCTCTACCCACTGAGTCACGCTGACTTCGGGTGTTGTAGCGAAACGTAATCTTCGGCGTGTCATCAGGTGATGGGGTCCTGGACGCGTCAGCAGGGATTCCCCGTGGTGAAGGTTCAGTGCGACGAAGCAGGAACGACTCGTTCGCTGACGTTGACTCAGGAGCGCTTCTGCGCCAATTCACCGCCAGATGACTCTCTCTGGCTCATCCCCATCAACATCTGCTCGTCGGAGAACCCTTCAAAGCCAGTCCGCAGTTTCGTGTTGGAGGACAGAAGCAAAGAGGTGATATTAGCTGACATTCCGGAGGACGACTGGGTCAAATTGAATCCAGGTGAGGAACGCTCCACCGATGGCTCAGGGCTAGCACGCTTGCTCGCCACTCCGGATTCAATTCCCCACTGGGGTCGGAAAAAAAATTATGGCTTTTCACTTCAATGTTCCAGTTCATATCGCTGTGACAATTCAAAAGCGAACCTGCTTCTATTCACCTTCACTACTCTTAGAATCAGTAACTCTTACTATTATTCACCTCCACGTAGGTCAAGTTATTTAATTCAGCTAACTGTCCCACCTACTAACAACAAGTCTACCACTCACCTCCTACCTCGTATCCTCCCTTGTAGATAAGCTTCAGNGTCGGAAAAAAAATTATAGCTTTTCACTTCAATGTTCCAGTTCATATCGCTGTGACAATTCAAAAGCGAACCTGCTTCTATTCACCTTTCACTACTCTTAGAATCAGTAACTCTTACTATTATTCACCTCCACGTAGGTCAAGTTATTTAAGTCAGCTAACTGTCCCACCTACTAACAACAAGTCTACCACTCACCTCCTACCTCGTATCCTCCCTTGTAGATAAGCTTCAATAGCACGCTGCATTTCCAATTTACAAAAACTACAATTAAGAGAAAGCTGAATGAGGAACTGTAACCGGTCAAACATTATACACACGTACGAAGTCGAGGGTTAATGGGCTGAGGTAGCATTAAAATGAAATACACATTTAAAATATATAATTTATTAAATAATATCAAATATTTAAGGAAAATTAATGTTCAGGAATATGAAAAAATGCGGAATGGATAAAAAATAAGATTCTTTTTCATTAACAAGTACTAAATTACTTTTTCTCATTCAGATAAGACTATCATGAGAGCTATCTAATAGGAGGGGGCAGAATGGGTTTAAAACATCAATAATTTAACATTATGTAAATTAGGTATGGTCCCATTCATGTATTTAAAAGTAAATTCTGTGTGAAATGAAATTTGTCAATGATGCTTTTAACATTCGAACTTGTGATATAATTCTAATTTTAATAAAACTCATTCATAACTGGCCTCTGATAATTAGGCCATATAATAAGCATACGATAAAAGTTAATAAAAAGTTTACAATAATATGTGTTAACTACATAACATGGCTCCACAGAGAATACTACAATATCTCTTTGGAGAAATTATTTTCCTCAAAACCTTTACTACGCAAAGATAACGAATATCATCCATGGTCAAATGTGTTAAACCATTCAAATGCAAGAGATGAGAAAAATGTAATAATAGAATAGATGAATATACATGAATTAGTAAGTTAATTAATTAACTCCACAAAATAATAAGTTCATAGTACATGAGTTGACGTTTTTTTCATGTTCTTCCAAAATTATAAATGTTGTGATATTCCGATCTGAAAATATTTTAGTTTTTTTATTGTTCGTACAATCAAGAATAACAGAATTTACATGTGAAACACTACCCGTAAAATACTTTACTACATTTCATTGGCTGTTGTTCTTGAGTTACCTAGAGAAATGCACCATTCAAAAATTAGTAAATGAACAAACTAACAAATTTAATGTTCTTGATGTTGTAGTAACGTCTGCTATGCAATAATGAATTCTTAGTATATGATATTGTATTGTGAGTAGACAAATTTAATGGATAAAACTCGTACCACATTGCACATCAGTAATGAATTAAAAACACCAACTATCAGGAAACATTGCACATATCTCGATGTTTCGTCTCATATACGAGAGATCTTTGGGTGTAATAAAGTGACTGAATGTCTTATCAACGTCTTGGAAGGAAAAGGAGACGACGAACGTCAAGGAACATTCAAACTAGTGAGGTCACTACAGCGTGAAGCAGTCTCAAAATAATCTTGCAGAACAGATAGTATGTTGAACGAATATTACGGAATTTAAATAAATAGTCAAATACTTAACAGTAGTAGAATTAATATTACGGAATAACAACTAATATTGATAATTAAGTTGTAAATTATATCAAAAGTAAAATAATGTTAACATATTTAATGTTGATACAGAGATTGTATATCATAATACATACGATAACATCCAAAAGTATATAATGAAAACTAATTTTATATTCACTATATAAAAGTTATATAATGGATTTTTATCGATATTTTTATAACTATATATAATGATAATTTTCGTAATTTAAATGCGGCATAAAATATACCAAAAACGTAAGTGGAATATTTATTTAAAATTAATTTTAGTTCTATCTTATTAATATAGTTATTTTTGTACTATGTTGTTTATTCGGCAATATTTGATATCAAATCTTCCTTCAATACTGATTAAATAAAAATTAAACATAGAACTAAAAATTAAACATGCAGAAACTATTTGTAAATGAAGTTTGAAGGTCTGTTGCTACGCTATATTGGGATCGAGTCTCAATTCCAAATTCCCATAACTACCCTTCATGTTAAATAAAAATTTATATAAGATTTAAATAAATAATGTAATACTTGCGACCTTTTAAGGATGAACAGTACACGTCTTTGTTGTTCTGCGAACAGCGATGTTGTAACTTATTGCACCTGACGACGACATCAAGCGAAGGTCGAAACGTTGTATCTACTGTTCGTCCATGAAAGGTCGTGAGTTTTGCATTCTTTATTTAATTAGTTTATATAATGGACGTTAATTGTAGTAGTATAAGATTCAATGTTTATTTTCACAGGAACCGTGGGCTTCTATCGCACGCTCTACCCCGCGCACATGTTGGCCCAATTCGACCCCGCGATCCGTGACAAGTCGATGCCTCCACACGACCGCCTCGGCCTCCTGGACGACCTCTTCACCCTCGTCCAAGCCGGCCTCGCCCCCACGGTGGAAGCCTTGAAACTTCTAGAAGCCTTCAACGACGAGGATAACTGTTCCGTGTGGTCGGGCATCAACGGTTGCCTCGCCAAACTCTCGTGGTTGTTGTCCCACACGCAGTACGAGGAAATGTTCAACGCGTACGGGCGCAAACTCATGTCCGGAATCGGGGAGCGTTTGGGTTGGGAACCGCAAGAGAACGAGTGTCACTTAGACGCGTTGGTGCGGTCGTTCGTGATTGGTAGACGCGCGTGGTTCGAGGATCGAGGCGTGATCGCGGAGGCTCAGAGGCGGTTCGCGGCGCATCGCTCCGGGGAAACCCCGCTCACGCAGGATTTGAAGAGTCCGGTGTACGAAGCGGTGCTGACGGGCGGCGACCAACGCACCGTGGACGCCATGTTGACGCTGTACCGCGACGCGCGCCACGACGACGAGAAAGGCACCATCGCGCGGTCCCTGGGAGCGATACGGGACGAACAGATCCTTAGGAACATTCTGGAATTCTCGTTGTCCGAAGAAGTACGGATGCACGACACGGTGTTCATCATCATCTCGGTAGGGATGAGCAAACGCGGTAGGGAATTGGCGTGGGATTTCATCCGGGAGAAATGGCCGTTGTTATGTGAACGTTACCAAGGCGGGTTTCTCCTCGCGAGACTCATCCAATGTACCACACAGAACTTCGCGTCGGAAGAGCGTGCGCGTGAGGTGATCGAGTTCTTCGAGAGGAATCCGGCGCCCGGAGCGGAAATCACGATCCATCACAGCGTGGAGAACATTCGACAGAACACGGCGTGGCTTCAGAGGGACATGGACGAAACCAGGGAGTTTCTCGCAGACTATGTGTAGTCTCGACGACGGGCAAAATTAGACGTGTGGTTATGAATATGTTCACTGCTCTATTAGAGAACATGAATAGATATGTATTTGTGGCCACATTATTAATTTAAAACTATAAATATATTATTTAAATAAATTAATTTTTTTACATATGTTTTAAAAATTTATTGTATATATGCTAACTTATAGATTGTATGACAGGAAATACAATATTGCAATAATTCGGAAAGTTTCATTCGCTTCTTGCAGAACTACCTGGCCTTCCTTTTGGGATTTGAAAAGAAACTTAAAACAATAAATGTCGGACATACTGATATTGAAACACGTATCAATAGATCTGGATTTTGCCTGGCGTTGTCCAAGGTTCTTAAATAATATTGTACATTTATTTCTTAGTTATATTTCTCCACTTTTGTGATATTAAATTTTCACTTTTATTCATTTCAACACCACGAAGTAAAAAATTAGAAACACACAGACGGCATTTAATTGATTCCATTAAACTGTATGAAATACATTCATTTATTGAAACGACAAGCGCGTCATCTATCGTAGAATAACACAACTATGTCAGAAACCTCGATGGACGTATATACAACAACATGCTGAAGTTTCATCACAATCTGATAAAATGTGTACGAACTCATAAAAGAAATTGTTTTTCTTGTCTCGCTTCTTTAAAAACTTATCGCATTCGGGTGTTAAAAAATTTCTACATTTTAACGAGAAAAAAATATACTGCATTATTATAGCGAGTTAAAATGCTCTTGCTCAAACGAAGGGTGACTAGACAAATAATACATTTTGACAGTTGTGGTACAATTCAACTAAAAAATAAAGTGATTATCCTTCCCATGTCTTGTCTGTTTCCGTAAGCCTATCCTTTAAAGATTGAGGAGTATTTTATGAGAAATTGATTAGGTCTTCACACATCCCGCGTGATAATAAAAGAGACTCAAAAGCAAGGCTGAGGTTTCAAAATTGACTCACATATTCATGAAATAAATTGTTACGACCAAGATCTAACAGTAAAATAGTAATACGTAAATCTAGACGTCAATTAGTTGCATAAAATAGACGATTTTGAGAAGTAAAATGTCATTTAAGTCATTAAAAGCTACTTGTAATTAGTATTTTCTTGCCAATTTTCCTACATGTACACCATCTCACATCACTGATTGTCAGTAATTAAGTTACACGTGCCCTAATTAAGGGATCTGGAGAGAGTCAACGCTACCACAAAAAATTATCAGTAAGTTTAATAAAAATATCCTAGAGAATTTAAAATCCAGTCAGGCAGTTCAAGGGACGGATTCAATAATTTTCATCCCATCTCCATTTATTTTATTTCACTTCCTTGAAATGAGACAAATCATGCGAGCAAAAACGAAAAAGACGTACAAGAATAATGTCAATTCATCAGCGGAAACCTTACATATACATATAATATCATTTTATTTAATTCGCTCTTACTAATATATTTTCATTGGATAAAATATTACATGTTGAGTTCACACGACACGAAGTACAAATGACAAGAGTCATTCCTCTTTCGCTGCTTTTGTTTTCTAGTTTTCGTGATAAATGTTTTTCATTGATATACTCAATAAGATATTTCTTTAAGAAAACGGGAATACTTCTCCTGATGGTTTTAAAGACATTTTTGAAATGTTAACAAAGAATAACACTTAATCTATTATCAAAGTAAAATTATTTCTGCGCTCCGAAATCTTTTAACTTGCCCGTGTTCTAGTCACGTACACACTAACACGACATGTACTCTTAACCACAAAATATAGGTTGCAAAAAAACAAAAATATTTTACTTCACCAAGAAAATAAACTCAACACTCCAGATCGTGAAGGTGTTGCGTAAACGTTAGTTTCAGAAAGAATACTCCTCGCCGCAAACAAGACAAAAATACTATATGCTTTTGTAGTACCCGCACTTAGTCTTTCATGCATTCCACGGGTATGTCGTACGAGATAAACGGTTATCAGTTCGTTTCCGCAAATCCCAATGTGAAAGTTTGTGAGTTAGGATAATCCGATCAAAAAATTATTCTTCACTTCAAGGATTATAACAAACCATTTCAACTCTTCACTCATTATCTAACTCAAGGTTATTTATACATGTGGTGTACTACAGAATGTGAAATGCAATTCCAAGCTCTAGTAACATTGCCCTTACAGTAGTCAATAATGGTAAATTAATATAACATTTCACGACGAATAATAGTTAAAAATCGACAACATTAGATGATGGAATTAGTCTTGAAGCTCTGAGTAACGAAAGAGTATAATATCTTACCTTGGACGAACTGCTTCGTCGAACTCGTCGAGGCGAACGATTTCTGGTGTTCTTCTCAGCAGAAACTATCACTTCCTATATTTCTACTCACTGCATTAAATACCCACTGTACAATAAAACTTGCACAATCCATTACACTCATGCTGATTCCTCAAAAATTGACACATGCACCCATTAATCGTTAACCACAACTAAAAAAACCCAACCCAACGCGTGGAGGTACCAAAACGAATTATTAGAATCAAGAGCAATGGTCAATATATCACATAAAACTGCACTAGAAAAGAGGCATTTACTCTTTCGATATACAACTCACAAAATATGCTTGTAAGAACCGACCATTTGCCTTCGCACTCTGTGATGGAATAGCAAACGCTACTTGTAAGTTCTGCTACACTAGCGCAATCTTATGTATATTTTTCAAACTACTCATTTACTTATTCAAAGTTCATAAATAAAAATTGGTGTAAGTATTTTATTATATATATA
>NNCF01133359.1:129420-163375 GCA_002313205.1 Laupala kohalensis | reverse complement strand
TATATATATATATATATATATATTTGATTACCCTGAATCGTTTCTTCGTGCACGAAATAGACGTAATAGAAGTAAATAAAGATTACTTGAATAAAAAAAAGATTATTTATTTTTGAAGAAGGGATTTATCGCAAAAGATTCCAAATACTATTCCCCAATTCTCCTCTTAACCCTCGAAGTCATTTACCAGTTATCACTGGACCTAAGGCGATCTAATCGATTAATACTCTATACTTAATGCTTAATACTCTGTACTAATTACTGACAATTCATAAATTCCTGAATATATAATTTAATATTTATAAAATATGATAAACTACAATTTGAAGTAATAAAAATAGTACAATATTTAAAGGAATAAAATTACGAACTGGTGTTGACATATTAGTAGATTCGCTAAGCTCGGAATATGAAATCGAATAATAATTTCAAATTGAATAAAAAAATAATCATTTATTATTTTAATATTGAAATAAACGGAACACTCCTTAGAAACAGAATTGAATTTAAATACATATTTGAATACAAATATTTTTCTTAATCTTACCTTCCTGGACGCTCCTCTTAGCAACAAAGTGTCTCCAAACATGGTGATCCCCGCTCCACGGACTGACTCTGAGCGAAGCAGATCGCTTCCTGCTTTGTACGTCGGCGCGACGCAAGACGGAGGAGCGGGTTGCAACACTGCTCCCACGTTCGCTGACGACATACTCGAAGATCCTAATAGCACACCAGAGTATATTTTACGAAAATTTTACACTGGGAAAAGAGGGATCTGGAATACTACCGAGCCTGGGGATCCGTCCCGGAAAAATTTAATTTTGGAATTACCAAGGTTTTTATTCAGTCACTAGGATACAAAGGCTCCAGCTTTTTCAAATCGATCCGTATTGTAATTACATCTGTAGAACATACATTAAATTAAATGCCATTATTTTCAAAGATTCGATTTGCACAGATGTTTGAAATGTTACTAAAACTATACAATATAGTAATAGTTAAATTTTAAAAAAAATTATCAGCTGTCTACAAGAGACCGCGTCAAATAATTCCGCTAACTTCTTTTTGGCGAATAAATATTAGGCGCTGGCACGAACTCGTGCTTCTACGCAACAATAAGTTATTCAGTAAGCTGCACTAGTGCCGCCTATGCAGTTTATAGCTTAAAATGTGCTATGTAACACACATGCACCAGGAAACACATTTAGTAATGAATGAGTGGGAAAACAGGTTAAATTGCTCATCTTAGAAAAAAAGAAAGAAGAAAGGAAAGAAAGAAAGAAAGAAGGAAAGATAGAAAGAAGGAAAAAACAAAGGAAAGAAAGAAAGAAAGAAAGAAGGAAAGAAAGAACGAAAGAAAAAAAGAAGGAAAGAAAGAAAGAACGAAATAAAAAAAGAAGGAAAGAAAGAAAGAAGGAAAGAAAGAAAGAACGAAAGAAAAAAAGAAGGAAAGAAAGAAAGAAAGAAGGAAAGAAAGAAGGAAAGAAATAAAGAAAGAAAGAAAGAAAGAAAGAAAGAAAGAAAGAAAGGAAAATGCTTCGTTGACTGTTCATGAGCATCGGAGACGGGCACACTTGAGGAAACTGTAAGAGGTGCTACAGTAGATTAATATCTAAAGACACGAGTAAGACTTGTGATTACTATTTATTAGACAAGATGGTCTGTTGCTTGAGGGGAATATGGTGGATGAAATAGCTCTTCGCAGCGGCTAAGCATTCTGCACATTCCACCCACCATATTGTAGGACAGAATGTATATAGCGCAAGGTGTGGCTGATTTGTTCGATCGGTGGAGAAGAGAAGTGCTGTACCGTTCACAATACTCTCTCCGCATTCAAGTCCTTGTGACTTTGACTTGACGCGATGAAAAAATCACTTCGTGACATTCACTTCAAAAGTGTTCCTGGTATTCTGTAGTCGATGGACCACTCCATTCGGATTAACAATACAACACGAGCAGCTTAAGTTATCCTACGAATCCCACATCACTTGGAAAGACAAAATTTTCAAACATAGATGTATTGTGTATTAGTTCTAAATAATCAGTATCCACTAGTAAAGCTACAACCCTCCTATTTTTATAACGTCCATAATACTGTTTAAACTTTTGAGTTTTATTAAAATTTAATTCATTTTTATTACAAATCCTAAAATGTAATATTTTATTCTAGCCGTATTAGGCTTTATATTTATCGTATTATTTCGCTTGTTTCAAATACAACAAAAAATTACCAATATTGTATAAGGCAACATTTTAATAGTAAGGGCAGGGAAAGTCACGCAGCAACAGCTGCAATATTATGTTCGCGATATAGAATTCCAATTTGGTAGAGTCAACTGATAGGCGAAGCTTCACACACCAAGCAACATGATACAGACCACACACTTCGATGGATGGTGCTAGTATTTTAAGTTATTGCATTGACAGACTTACCCGTGCTGGAGGATGTCGTACTGGATGAACCTGTGCTGGAGGCGCCTGTGCTAGAGGAAGCCAGTGTACTGGCGGAGGCCACGCCTGACGACGAGGAAGATGAAGCGGGCGAGGGTGCAAAACCGGCCAGGCCATTCGTAGGAGTAGCGGGGGTTGTGGCGACGGAAACAGCTGTCCAATCACCACTCTGCACTCGCTGTGGAGATCTGAGGCATCGGGAGACTTTAGAACAGGGATGTCAACGGGAGCACGTTCGGGCAGCATGGCACGGCGCACTCAGGTGGAGTTGGCGCGGTTTGATTCGGTGGAGCCAATAAGACCGTCACTACTATCTTTCTGCAAACATCGTCTCACTGTATGGCGTTTCTAAAAATATCTTCCTTTCCACACGTTAGCTGAAAGGCTAACCCTATGACCCATCCACCAGAGGCGTCATGAAACCCGATAGCTGCCTCGGCATCTTTTCTATTGTCGTTGGGGTTAATTCTAAATAAAATGCGTCTTGCCGACATATTGCCAACCCAGTCTCTGGATAATGAGACGAGACAGTGTAAACCAAACTGAAGCTCAACGTGAAAATGGCGTTCTTTGATGGTGGTGTGAAAAGTATGTGAGGTTATATTTGCGGAAGTACTGACCCTAGGTTGGCCAGATAGGAAGGTCTACGGAGAGTGAGTGGATTGTAAGACGATTTTTCTGTTTACAAATTGTTTCTGCATGACTCTCCCGACAATGTTAAAATTTCATTTTATCACTATTTAACAGGTTAACACTACGGATGATGTAATTAAACAGGTTAACACTATGGATAATGTTCAAAAAAGTTGTAATCAAAATTTTCTATTAACGTTGTGAGAGGGACAGAGGCAATATCTTTTCAGTGAATAGTATGCAGTAATTGCTCGAAATGAATAGAAGAGCGCACCGTCAACTCAGCTTGCGACAAGTCTAGAGCACGCCGTGCACGCCGCCTATGGAGAAAGTCTGTAGCCAGGATGGCCAATTGACTAGATGGAGGAGGTCGTACTTGACTAGATGGACGAGGACTAGAGGAGGAGGCGGAGGAGCAAATTTTAGAACTAGTGGACGAATGAACGACGAAATTTCAGAGTGATTACAAATAATTTTATAACGCCATATAGATATTGGAGCTCGCAGCTGAACGCAACTTCGTCCACGTGCTCCTTCTTTTGACATCGCTGCTTCAGAATGACTCTTCTAGCACGAGTATTTAACAAGGGTCATCCGTACAATTAATGAATATATAACTATATGTCCGATGATGCTCTCTATGGCATTTTTTTTAATTTATTGTAATCATTAGTTGTAATGAAATATTCGGATAAATTGGTAAAATTTGGGTATTGGAAATGTTTTGAGGACTTCCAACCACAATTATTAAGATTGTATAAAGAGTAATAATTGTCAAGTATTTGTTTCAAAACCTAAAATATCGGTTGTTACCGAAATAATTAATTATAGTGTAATGTGATATAAACTTTTTTTCATTTGATTCTAGTGTGTAAAAGAGTTAAGTGAAAATATATTACAGGCTACAAAGGAGATAATAAAATATTCGCTTTAGAATACGTCAAGACATACGTAGAAGAGTTATTCCAACAGATTTTACAGAATGAATCTACTTGGATCCGAATAATGTAGAAGAATCGATTCCATTCGTATCGAGGACATATGACGCCACAGAAATTACTCTGTTGCTAAGCGACCATGTGGAGAGGCTGTGAGACCACGCGTCCTCCTCAGTACCAACAGCACTCGATGAACGAACTATATTCATTGTAAGGTCTCTAACGACCTTGACGAGCCCTAAAGCCCCACAAAACATATACATCGTGATGAATGAACTACAAGTAGGATTTACACGATTTCACTAGAGAACGTTCGAATGATATAAGCGTAGCAGAGTTGTTTCGTCATGTGTTCGCGAAGCAAAACATGACGCGTTCGTGCCGTGGATGACTGACTGGATCGTTGGAAAGGGACTTCATTTCGAAGCAATGGCCTACATTGCGTTATGTTGACAAAGTAACAAACAATACTATTTGAAAAAATAATAAATAAACATACCATGAAAGCCGAATAACTAAAATAAATTGCTATACATTTTAGATAATATTTCTCCATCCATATCTAAATTTGAAGTGTTTTTATTAAATTTAATAAGCATTTAATATAAAAACTAGTAAAGTTTGAAATAATTAGGTTCCTGATCAAATATATAGTAAGATTACCCAATCTATCGGATAATCTCCATACAGTGCAATAACATGTCTGACAATATTTTGTTGGTGTCCCTTGATTCGCGTCAATAATGTATGCTTACTCCGTCCCAGAACAACAAGTTTTACAATGAACCCTGTAAAGAACATTTTGCGTGAACAGTTTTATCACTCTTAACTTTCCCCTGACCAACATGAGATTTCCCCTTAAGAATACGAGATTGGTTAATTCCACAACTAACCATTCGGGTTATTAAAGAAATAGCTAAGTAATATTGGGGATAAGACAATGCTATGAAAAACAACAAATTCGTGTTTCTTGTCATTTTTGTGAACAACGTTTTAAGTAAAAACGATATAAATAAAATTAATAATTTACAACACAATTATTTTTACTATTTATAAAAATTATGATTACGACCAAGGAATGAAATAACCACAAATCAAAATCAATAACTGGAATTTATCGTGATGAAACATATAAATAAGTTGTAGAGATTGTGTTCTACCATTGAATTTCTATACACATAGAAGGATTTCTTGTGCCGATTTTGTGTGACGTGAGACAACGCAGCTAATGTGCACCATGAGTAGGATAGCTCCTGTCGCATTCCTCCTCTCTCTATCCTCCCCACCACGCCATGCATCCGCCACCCGAGAAACTAGGCTGTCTGTCTCCACGCGACAAGCAGTGTTGCCTTCTGCTCGCCTGCCCCCCGACTCCTCCCTGTGCCGCGTAAAGCGCCGAAAATCAGAGCGAGAGTATTTCCTTCCACGAGACGTAACTCATACTCAGTCGTGCTGGACGGAAGTCAGTTTGCGTATCCAAAACAAAACCTTAAGATGTGCACAGAAGTCCCCTTGGTTCGTAACCAATGAACAAATCCATAGAGAATTAAACATTAAACCGTTGAGAGAACACATTAGTAAATTAGCATTAACATTCTACTCCAGTCTCTCGAACTCTCCTCCGTCCCATACATTTAATTTAGGAAAGTCCTTAAGAATAAATAGTAGGATCAAATCCCGATATCCCAAAGATACTTTCAAACCACCCTAAATTAATAATAATACAAAAATACACTACACTCAATAAGTTAGACTTTTGCAAAATTAAAGATTATAGTTTAAATTAATTATAAAGATTATCTGGAGGTGTCTCATTAGATTTCCTCACACTAATACCCTACTTTCTCTTGTATACTTGTAAATAGTAATTTTAAAGTGTAATTTAAATGTTTTTTAAAATGTATTTTGTTGTTTAAATGTATACATTATGTATTTTTTTAAAAAAACTTGTAAAGCAGATCACTGCTGATCCTGGTTAATAAATAAAAAATAAAAGTTTGCGTATCACGACACGATCTGCATCGTTCAGAATAAAGAGTCCCAGTGAACGGCGATTTCATTGACATTTAACCCTGCACTGCGCGTGCCTCTTTCCATGACGATTGGACCGCCTAATATTTTTCAATGATCTCTAGAGGATTTCAGCAAACATGGGCAAGGTTAATTCAGGAAAACGAAAAATTAATGAAAAACTTTATTTAAAAGTATTTAGAAAAATATCTAAAAGAAAATAAGTTGTGATGACCGCTTGAAATGTGTACAAGTAGTAGAAAATAATGCACAAATTAATTTTTTTTTCAATCTTGTTTTCATTTAATAATAAGTGGGCAAAGATTTTTTTAAATTTAAAATTGATATTAAAATAATCAGTAAAAATAATTTTATTCGCTTTCGTGTTTTGTAAAGATAATACAAAATTAGACAAAAAATGATTTCTGATTGATCAGAACCACTATATTGGTCATATAGTTCTATTCCAATAGACTCGTAATTTATATCGTTATCTGAATGAAAGCCGTCAAGAGTCATTGTCGAACTCCAATTCCCTGAAAAGCACTTACGAATTTCATCAGAATTATTCAGTGAATGAGACCTGTTCGGAAAACAATGACTAATTAGAGGAATATGTACAATGATTTAAAGACAAATACGTATTTTTACAGAAGTAAAAGGAATTAAATATTGAACTGACAGCGATATAGCGGAATAAAACAAATTCTTACTTTCATTCGACTTCGTAGAACTGATAAATCTAAATAGGCGCACGGCGGTGTTAGGACTGCTCTAGCAGCACTTTCTCTTGGCAACAAAATTGCAGACGCCAAAAAGTAATGGAAATACTGTAATAGTACCAACTGGTAGGGGAAGGTGTAACTGAAGAATACACCGACCCTTGTGGCTTAATTTCAATGCGTTCACAGCAAAAACGTTCAGAGGGTCTAAACATCGCCCACGCGCGCGGTGCAGGGTTAAACCTCATCAAATAGTCATTACATTCTATAAATAACTGAATACTTATTGAAGATTGTTTAGAACTACTTAAAATACTTGATCATTCTCAATCAAATTATAGAATACTATTAAAAAATCGTTTCTTTGTGAAATAACAAGTATATGACTCTGATCTTTTCTTACAATTTGATCAAAATTTGAAGTTCCTCATTTCAATAATTATTATTTATGTAAAAAAAAATACCATTTTTATAATATTTTCCCTTAAAGAGTTCATAAATTTCTAGTTGTGGTCACATAGCCTGATTAATCATAGCTTTTAAATAGAAAATATGTACATTAAAGCAATTTCATCGCTAACTGTATTTATTGACTATTTCGCCGCAGATGATCTTCTTCTTGAATATATGATCTTCTTATTGAATATAAAAATTGAGCCCACGATATTTCTCTGATAAATTAAGAGGTATTGACCGCCGTTAAATTAATGAAGGTCAATTCAATCTGTCTACTCGATGAGAGAATTTACGTTTATAATGTGTCTTTCTCGAAAAGGATAAGTTCTCGTATATTGTTTACTTTTCCATTTCTGGAAAGGGAAGAATTATTCCAAGGTTCTGAACACGAACACAGAACACACGTTTCAAACAACTGCCCTCCTGTCGGCTTTCTCCTTTCGCAGCGATAAGGAAAAGATCGTCAAGAAAAGTCTGGGGATGTGATCGACCCTACCCAAATGTGGAATGCGATCGTAAGTGCCTGTATCCCTTGACCGCGAGGATGAACTCGGCTTCAGCCAATTTTATAACATTTCGTTACTGAGATACAAGTTCACTAAAGTTTAGGAGCATCCTGCCTTATTCGCCCCTCGTTATAAAAGAAATTAAAATACGTAAATTGATGAGCTGCTATCTCAATAACACGATGTTGCAGTGGTGTGATTCAAATTTTGTTTCATTCATCTTTTTTATGCGAGCAAAATGATTCGTAGTATAGTAATGTAAGATCAGTGTTAATGTATACCGGACCACGGGATTTCTGAATGGGAATATGAGAAACAGTTTTTCTATCTTTGGCGATAACAATACTCTCATTTTTAGGAGTATTTTGCAAACAAACCCTGATCGAAACGTTTATGATTGTTGGAATTGTGTAAATATAGTGGTTACGTTGCATAAGTATGTAAATATTTAAATAATTATATTATAGCGTACATAATGAATTTATCTTTTTTTTTATCTTGTTATAAATAAACGTTTTAGTTTTGTTTTAAGAACACAATTTCACTTTGCTTCTAATTACCCTACAATATCGAAAATAATAATTTAACCATAATAATTCTTCAACGAATGGAAATCAATTTGTTTTTATTTTCATGTATGCAAGAATAATACGCATTCGAGAGGGCGCCCCAGCAACACAAAAAGCTACTGAACTGGTCTCCAAACAATAAGGACTCCCCGTCCCTTTATTGAGTTGGACTGCGAATCCTATGGGAATCCTCCCTACTGAACTGTCTCGAAAAGCATCGCTTACAATCAGAAAGGTTTTCAGAAACCATTGCAAATGGCATAAACACAAACTTTCAGAAAATTAAATTTAAACCGGTCAGGTACGCGTAGGACGAAGGAAGACAAGGAGGAACACAGAATACTAATTGCTATTTCCTGACTTATTACATGTAGCACGCTACTTAGAGATACGCACACAATAAAGTTTAATATGTTAAATGAATAGTAATTCTTCACCACGTGTTTGAACAAAAATACGAATTCTTGTGTAAACTGGGGAATTTTTTTTTCCTGTCTGACCAATCAACTGAAGGACTTTCAACTGAAAAATTTGGTTTGACTTTTTACCAGTCCGAAGAGTCCGTCTTTTTCTTCGTCTGTTCTACACAGTTTTCGTTGATTATGGATGTTACAGGACAATGAACTTCCACAAAACCAGGAATACGTGACGGTTTTGAATCTTCTTAAACACCCTCATCAAAATCTTCAACATCAACGAGTGCATCAACTCTATCTGGAGGCAACTCAACTATATCAATATTCTATCTAGAAAGCGTGGGGCATTCACAATATCTTGAACTTCCGATAAATTCAAAAACTGTCGAGGTTTGAATGCCATAACACAGAATCAAATATCAAAATATCAACGAAAACTGAAAGGAAGAAAAGAACGAAGCGAAGAACATGCCATCTACGGTGATCCCCAAATGGGGATCGCAAAGAAAATTGTACTGCAGATAATATAAATATAATTTTTATTGGGGCTTTACGGCTCACCGACATCGAAGTCATTAGTGCCCTAACAGGAAATAGAGAACACGTAAATTCTTCATATAAATACACCAAATATTCGAAACTACTATTATATGGTCGCAGAAACTAATATGAAAATTCACTGCCAAACCGAGACTACAAAACTCGCTCATCAGACGAGTAAGAGCACAGAAAGGGGATTAAAGGCAAAATTATTTTAAAAAGAAAACAAATTTTTAACAAAAACCATCATTGTTTTATAATACAAAAAATAGTTTTGGCTAAAATGCACAGAAAACTGGTTGAAATTTCTAAAAGTTTAAGACAACCTAAAAGTAAGAGCACTAAATATTCAAGGAAGTTGCGAAATTTGATCAATATTTAGGTTTTTGTTTTTCAACAAACTTTTTGTTTGTCTTACGTAACAGGAATTTACACGTTTTAGAAATTATTCGATAAACCGCATTTTATAAATTTAAACAAATGTTGTGGGTATGTTAGTTGTTTGTCGCAGATGAGAAATTAGAAAATATTTTTCCAAAATCTTATTATTAAAGAGGTGAAACAAGGTAAAATATTATTATTCAAACTTCCTATATATCTCGCAGAATAAATGAGATATCAAGTTGGTTTTTGTAGTAAAATATTGCTAATTTAAATATCTAATATGAATTATTGTTACTTTCCGTACCTTATTTGTAATGGGAATCAAAGGGTAAAGATATTTTCTTGTTCTTATCGTTAGCGCTACGGCCCTACTATATTATTTTCCCTTCATTTCACGAACTAATTGAGATTTTTCTCAGATTTTCTTTAAAATACTGTTACATCAAATAAAAATCGATTGCTGGAATTTTTTATGTTTCGATATGTATTTGACAATTTTGTTTCTTGTTTTTGAAGTTTTACTCGTTCTTGGTTTTAAATAAGAAATCATGGAATTTGGTAGGGTCACGGAATGTGGTTGGTTTTCTTCATATCTTAATTTCTCTATCTGTATTTGTCCAAGCTGTCTTCCTTAAAATTAGTATTCTTTTTGTAATATATTTCTGAACAAATTCTAAAGAATGAGTATATTTTAATTGTATTCAAATTTCTGTTCAGTTGTACGAGTGGTTCGTATGTTTCATTCGTGAAGTAGTAAATTATACTTCCTTTTTTGTGTTGTATTATCAAAATAAAATGTATTGATCTACCTGAATATGTTGCTTTTGTAAACTGATTTTAAAAATAATTTTTATTAAGAGGGTCTTTAAGTTGCACGTTATTTTTTATTTCCATCATAACAAATCTATGACAGCAATTAAAAACATCTATCATGTGTAGAATTTTGTTTTGTGGTACAATGCAAAATATGTAGTTCACATAACTCGTCTATAATTTGGTATCTCGAGTAAAATCTAATTTGGTCAATCTACTCTCTCTAAATCTCATAAAACCAATTCTGATAGATCTATTTCAATAATTAGATGTTAGTAAATAATGTATGGCTCCTACAAAATAAATATTAAAAATATCAGTTCACACAAAATAATTGTACACATGTTTGAAAGATATAGTTTAGAATACGGTAAAAGCTCGCATTTTTTCATGAAAAAAAAAGATGTGTTTTTTAGTTACGTAAAATTTGGAGATACTCGTATTTCCATTAATTTTTATGGCTGTTTCACTACATTAGAGCAATCCGTGATGGCGTAAACTCGAGTCTTAGGTAATTTCAGCGCCGAAAGCTAGCACTTTTGCGTACGCAGGAAACCTTTTCTGAATAGGCGGCGGGCCCTTGAAAGTCCCTTGCTCATTGATGAAATGTGAGATGCTTTCTGGAGGTATCGGCAACACCGCCGTCGTCGTTTTCCTCCTAAATTGGTCCCTCGGTCACGTGACCAATGTGACCTGTGACACGTTCACTAAACGAACACTTGGGGCAGTAGTAAAATATCACTTAAACCCTGTGCTTCACTCGAAATCCGCTAGATGGTAGTACACTCGGACAATTTTTTTCGTCTTCAAGTGTTAACATGGAAATGGGATCTCTCTTAAGATAAGAACTCGATGGTTCTACTCACCCCACGATAGGATCTTCCAGAAGTACTTCTGTGTACGCCAAGGGAAACCAGCCGCTCATTTGCGTGCGGAGGTTTTCTCCAAATTGCCATCCTTTATTTCGCTCGCCTGAAAATTAGAAAAAAAACTCTAACTTGATAAACTAAATTGAGAATTTTCTAGAAATAAACTTACCGCAAGTAATTTTTTTTTAATCCAGCAAGGATAGTAGGCAATTTAAGTACAACGATTTATGTCATATTTCAAGCATGGTTATGATCGTTTCTTACACAGTTTTAACTTTACACCATTACCTATTAAAGTTAGTTATCTGCCAAAAAAATTCCTTTATCCAACTTAAAAATAAAGTACAAATCCATTTAAATACCAATTGCAATTTAAAACAGTATAAAATTGATATCATAACATAATTAGTTTTTTCCCCTCCACGTGGTCATACGCAGTTTGTACTGTTTTTTGACAATAAATTTATTTAACAATAATGTTTAAAATAACATGAAGTGGATTCGTACTCTTCCTTCTTACCAATCTCAATTTATTTATCCATTCACAGTTCGACTAATTTTTACGCCCAAGAACTGCATGAAATACAAGCAACAGTAATAAGATGGTGATGTCAAACATGATGAAAATAAAATGATGAAATTATTTTCTGTACACAATCTAATTTGTCTTGCGTAAAATGTATAAAAACTAGGTAACCGTTACAAAATGTCACGGAAATTTTTTCGTCATTTGACAGGTTAGGGATATAATTTCGAAAGGTTCTTAAGTATTGAAAGAATGAATCAAACTTGTAACAACTATTCCTCAAGAATTAATGGTTTGACTCGTACCATGAGAATAGTTTCATACGAGAATTCATTTCATTTACAGAATATGTACATTATAATTATTCCATGTTAGTGTTTGTGTATTGTTCCAGCACTATGTAGTCGAAACGTTGCGACTATATAAAATGTATATGTGCTCAATTATCAAAAACCTTTTTTTCTTTATATAGCTTAGCACATGACCAAAATCAATGGAGTAAAGATAATGAAGAAAAGTAACTTACCAATGAGTGTGATGATGTCACCTTCTAGGAAACTGAGTTGATTCTCTCCGCTTGAGAGGTAGGCGTAGAGTGCCCGAGCAAGCAGAGGCTCAGGAGGAACAGCTATAGACTTCGTCCTCGTCGGAGACTCGGGAACTGAAACGGACGCTTTTGTATGAGAATGTTCACCTAAATATTTCGAAATTTGCAAACACGTTGAAACAATGTAATTCATGCAGTTACAGAAAATTATGACGACTACGGAAATATATCATACATTCTGAGTTATTTTTGAAATAAAATATCGGACTTTACATTCATTACAAAAACTTTTACTCACTATTGACCTTATCTCAGTAGGAAAGATGAATCTACCAAGCGTCGCAAAAGGACGTAGTGATGTACACATGCACATATTACGATGATGTTTATCTGGTAAGTACTTAGGAATGTTTGAAAGATCCCGCTTTCTCAAAATAAGTTTGAATTATACTGAATTCTTTCTAATTCATCCTCATAAGTAATTTAAAATTGTTAGTAATGTTTCGGTAGATAGAACTGAAAATAAATCGAAATATTTTAAGTTGTGCAAAGTACGTTTTAAAACGTGTCAATCCAGAATCCGAGCGTAAGAAAAACCTCGAACAGTGCAATAACAATATCGTCTCTCTTTTGATATTATTTTATTAGAAAGGATCTGGAAAATCTCAATCATTGAGAGTTATGACAGCATTGTTGCTCGAATTAAAAAAAAAAATGCGAGTTAAAAACAAATGACTCACCAGACTCGAGCGAGTGTGTGGAAGAAGTGGTGAGGTCAAAGTCTGACTTCGCGCGCGACAGAGGCTTGAGAGGACTGGCCGCTTCGTTGATGCAACGCACGTCCAGACACGACGCATCCATCGATTTGGTCTTCCTCAGCTGCGAGGACATGGACAGACGGTCGTCATCGATGTCAGGGCTGCGAGGACTGGCGTACGGGTCCTCATCCGACCAGAAGCTCACTTGCTGCGAAACGAGGACACAGGAATACGTAGACCTTTGGGTGTAAATACATTGTTCATTTCAATACCTAAGTATTCAATATATTTAGAAGAATGAATTGCCAATTTCTTGAATTGATAGCCGTTAAAATTACAGTAAAACGTACCTTACCGGACACTTCTCAATAACGGACATTTCCCTTTGGCAGACATTTCATTCCACTTCCCATTCCCATTAACCCTGCAGTGTTAGCAAACTAATGAAACTTTTACTCACCAAATCTGAAGATTACCCATCCTTTTACTACACGTGGTCAAGACTTTCCATTGGTAGAAATAAAACGTGTATTGAGTTGATTTTTGTTTTAAATGATTAGTTCCCTTCTTGTATATTGTCACTAAGGTCCAGTTTCACCAATTTCGTGTAATGCCTTAAACGAGATTATCTGGTCAGTTAATCATGATTGTCGAAGTGCGCGTTCCAGCAACTACTTTACTCACAATTTACGAGAAAATCGTGATTTACGGTTAAATGCTCACGGTCCCTTCGCTGACCTGCGCTAATCGCGATTTTCCTCAGTACTGCAAGCAATATGGCGTACATCTTGCTGTTTAACTTGTGACTGTATTTATAGGTTATGTTTAGTGGCACGAGAGAGGTCCACCGCTGCCTCCGGTGCCCGTTGGAGGCGCTGGTGAGTAACAAGATTCGTTTTACACCCGTCGCTTGGCTTCACGTTACCCAGAATGCACTGAAAAACTTCTATCATCCTAGAGAATTCTTCAGAAACATCGATTTATATAATCGACGATTAGTTTTGCATGGTGAAACGTGTAGAATGTCATCGTGATTAAATTTACCAAATCACGTTTAAGAAAATCGTGATTATACTCCACTTGGTGAAACTGGGTCTAAGTATGTTGCAATATCAAAGCGTTCTTGACTGATAGAAATAGTCACATGGGCACCTGCCATACTCACCCTAAGTCTTCCTGTGAGCACCGTCTCCACTGCAGGAGGAAGGTATTCCCGCGTTCCGGCCACTTCCTGCCAGGAATCCAGATGGCGTTGAAGTGATGTGCTGCCTAATGTATGATACGCCAAGTAATGCTTTGCCAGGGAACACTGGCGCTCCAATACGAAGCCGTACCGACGACGTTCTTGGGTCATCGCCTGCACAAGAGAGTTATTATTATTATTATTATTATTATCAACAGCACTGAATTATTCACTGGATTAGTTTAAATCAGTGTCGCTTAAGTCCTTCCGGTGGCTAAGGGGTTAGCATACTCGCTCACCACCAAATCACTCCGGGTTCAATTCCCGGCGGAGCCAGAAAATATTTCTACCTTTTCACATTAATGTCCCAGTGCTCCTAGTATCATTAACTCTATTAGTAACAACTCCCACTAACACCATTGCGTGGGTCAAGTTGTTGGTTAAAACCCAGATAACTGGTCCACCAACTAACAAAAGCCCCACCACCCACCTCTCCACGATGTTAAGCTTCACAAGCACGAAACATTTTCCGCATACAAATACAACAACAAAAAATATCACTTAACACCAGGATTTATTTATTTTCATGGATACATAAAATTAGATGCGTACTTTGGTCGCAACGGCATCGCTACATATATTACTCTATGTCAAGTAAGTACATATTCTGGCCCGGGTTTTTCTCCGTTTTTCCTTCGGGTAGAGGCGGATTTCTTATACAGGTTCTCTAGACTTTGTCTAGGGGCGTGTTTATTGTAACAATACATTGTGAATTTAGTGTGATTTCAATTCTTATGATTTTTAAACACTATACTCAGAATAATCGATAGTTCGATAATAATTTGTCTATGTAAACTTTTTGCGTTAAATTACAAACATATTGACATTCTATTAGTATTATAACTCGTAGCTAACTTTTCATCTTATCTAGGAATTTTTGATGAAATTTTTGAATCCGCCTCTGCCTTATGACCCTTGATCGGAATTGATGGGATGGTCCCTTGCTTGTTTCCGGAGAGTAAATTAGTTTATTGTCCCCCACGTGGTCATACGCAGTTTGTACTGTTGTTTTGACAATACATTTATTATTATTATTACTGCGTTCTGAGAGATTAATAGACTCTTCACGACGGAGTTTATACCATTTATACCATTATGAGTTGATATATCTTTAATCACTTTTATTTGTAAATACAAGAGCCTTTCTTTTTAAATATTGGATTTTCTAATTTTTCATCGTCAAACAATTTCTTCTTTTTCTAATGCTCCCAAATCATTACTTAGCAGTTTTCGTGAACGAGAGAAAAAGTTTGAATCCTAAGAATATCGGAATTTTGTAGATCAAGCCTCCGAATTCTCTTTTGTTATTTATTGCATAGTAATAGATTTATATATGTTTAATCACTCCGTGAGTATCTCAATAAAAGGAAATTTTGGAGATTTATTTTTTGCTGGTCATACGCCATATTCCTCTGCGTTTCAGAATTACTTAGAATAAGAAAATTAACGTAAGAAGGAAATGATTCAGAAAATAATTTAAAGATTGAAACGCTCTCCTACAAAATAAAGTTGATGGTGTTGTCTAATAAAAACAATATATTGTTTTGCCATCACTATAAAGGAGGAACTGTTACTCGTGGAAAACAAAGTTCTTTCATTTTGCGATATCAAATTAATTAGTTATTTCAGTTTCCCGTTATTTTAATGATAAAGCAGTGAAGTATTTTACTAGAATCATCTTTAGTTTCTAGAGCGATAGATATAATCTTGAGATAAATTTGAACGTCATATTTCGCACCTTGACCACCTTGGAGGCTGTTGTTAATAACCGGGAAAAAAAGGTTATCGGAAAGGAGATAACACGCAAATGGATGATCGACAATGGGATTACTAGCAGTTGATCTTACTAATGAACTCATACAACCATAAAATAGTGGAAAATTGAATAGAAAAGAATTGTGGGAGAGGACAAATATCGGAAAAGATCTCTTTCGCTTCATTCACAATGTGAAATATTCTTATCTGGTAGGTATTGGTTTGAACCGAACAAATGTACCTCACAGGGGACTTCACTGCATATCTTCATAGAATGAAGTTTCCTGATTATAATTGTTTGTGGAAAGGGTGTAGAAACAGTACCAAATATATTTTATGATTGCAAGTTCAATAATGAAGAGACGACGAGGCTGATAGACCTAACGAAGAAAAATAATGTGGCTGGAGAAGAAAACTGATATAAATTATTGGCAAAGCAGGACGTTTTTGAAGACTTTCATGATATCTTAACAGTGGTTATGAGATAAAGAAAAGCGGTCGCTAAAATGGTAGAATACGTCCCCCTCCACGCGGTAGGGATCGACTACTAGACTAAAGAAAGTTAAGTTCAAATTAAGAACACATTACCGAGATGCATACCCGGGTAACGATTCCGTGTTTAGGTACCTGTTAGATGACTTCATAAAATGAAAAAAAAATATGAAAAGGGTTGTCGCAATGGTTTTATGTTAAATAAATAACTTAAGGTATTACATCACTTATTTAAAGAATAAAATCTTCTTCGTTTCCAAAAGTGAGCCAACCAGATAAATTAGTCATTAGTATCTTCACACAAGAGTTTAAAATGACTCGAACTTCTATTTGAAGTGTGATATAAGAACGAAGTTTCATGTTGTCCTTGAATTAATTTTGGACGATGTTATAATTATAATTTATGTCGATTCCTAAACAGAATTCTGGTGATTCTTACGAAATTTAATTAATATCAAATGTATCTTGGAGGATGTGTTATAACAGCATGGCAATGTCATTAACAAAATAAAACGTGTTTCACTGATTTACTTCATAACTTATTTTTATTCTCCGATCATACAGCTAGGGTATTAAATACAGCATAGGAATTGGTAAAAAAAAGTTTGTTTCGGGTTCTTTTTAGATTTTTATAAATTGGGTATATGAGAGACTATTCCCAAACTTTTGCGTCTCTCTCCGGCGTCGTATGAGTGTTAACGATTTTGTCCCGATAAAATGACAGAAAGAACAAAATTTGATAAATTAATTTGGAATATTTTTAAGAGAACCATAATCAAGTACAACTCGTTGCCACATACTTCCGATACACAACTTCCTGTTTCCGAAAAAATATTATAATTTTGTTTAGTGTACAGCAAAATCTACGTATAAATTGCTTAAACAGTTTTGAATACTGCATCGTTTTTTTTTATTGAAACGGTCATTGTGGAGATAGAGAGACTTGAAAATAACTATTACAACTTTTTCCGCTAATTTGCTGAAAATTGTTTTTTTATCGGCTACTGCGGGCAAATTGCTGAACCAAACTTAACATTTAAGGTGTCTCTTCGACGTAAAATTTTCTGCACTATGCTTTATTTTCGAGGTACAACCTGAAAATGCAAAAAATGTCGTGATTTTTTGTCAGCCAAAAGTTTTGCACTCCCCCTGAAGTGGCGCTAACTCAGATTCCATATATTTGGGATCAAATGAAGCTTTGTTCGAATTTATTCCATCAAAAAACCTATTTTTACGGGCCTGTTGATATTCTCTTCAGTAGTATTCAAGAATTGACACGTCACCGTGTGTTCTTTAACGAGGAAAGAATGGGAGTAAAACACCACCCTTGGATTTCTGTTTCGTACTGGCACGTAGCCACCTGACCTGCATTCAGTGACGCAAAAACCAGTGCAAGACAGGATGAGTTAGGAAGAAAAGAAAGGTATTTGAGTGCGAGCCAGGAAATGTTTTCAAAGCATTCATGGGTGTATTTGCGAGCTCATTTATTTACCTGGATGGAAAGCGCGAAATATTTATCGGGCAGTCTATAAAAGTTTTCTTTCCCGCAAACTATTTAAAAAGATCTTTTATACAGATAATCCCTTTAACGACCGTATAACAGATTATCTTAATGGGTTTCAGCGACTAAATAGCCATAGTTGTAATAAATATCCAAAAAGCATTTGCAAGCTTCTCGATTTGAAACGCACCAATTTCTTCGTTCAAATGTACTGTTACCAAAAACTAATGAAGATAATACTTCTCTTCATTAAAATACGATCAATATTATAGTTATAATAATTATACATTTTTTTAAAACCAGTCACAAGCTGTGTATGACTACGTAGACGACAATAAACTAATTTAGTTTCAAGAGGAAACCAATAGAGCATTCCATCAATTCCGATCCGATGACTGCGAGGGATTTATCATTTTTCACTTAATACTAAAGCATGGGATGGATCCCTCTAAAGTAGCAATAAAAATAGTTACCCACTTGTATGAATATCTACAGAACATATGCGACAGGAAGGGGAGATAACGATAAATAGTGAAGAAGTAATGGCGGAAGAGAACGGATGGAAGAAAAGATTGACGGAGGAATTGATTATGGCATGGCAGGCGATATGGGAGGTATCAAAAAGGAAAGGCAGCTGTATGACGTCATATATGATGCTAAATTTGTGGAGAAGCATAGAAAATGGTTTCGTCCAGCCCCAGCAGAGGCAGAGTTCATGACGTTGCATGGGGATATGACAACGTATCTCAAGAGATTTGCTCTTGCTGATGGTGATGTGTGTGTGTGTGTGTGTGTGTGGGTAGAGGAAGGAGACGAGAAAATATGTATTTTGAAATTGCCCGCTTTTTGGAGCCGAAGGAGCCCAATACATAGCTCACATGACGACAGAAGACTTGATACAGGAAATAGAACGCTTAATAAACTATGACACACAATATAGTATACAATAGGGATATGGGTAATTAAGAATGGATAGAAAGGGTTTTAAAAGATGTATACAACAAGATAGTAACAACTCACATCACAGAACATGAACACGTTAAGATAGAACATTAAACCAATAGGTAATATGTATTAATAAGATTAATTTTTGTATTAAAAGTATTGTTTGTGTCATGTAAAAAATGTATTGTGAATAATGTCGTGTAATGTCGAAAGATATAAACGCGTCAAGAAAAAAATCAATAAATTTTTTTTACAGAAAATAAACAAATAATACTAACAAATTGCTGTTAAGTAATACATTATGTCCTATGTTACCTAATTTGTAAAATATTGCTAAAACTACGCGAGTTTATTCACTAAAAATGATGTAAAATAAAACGAACTTACCGTCTTGAGACTTTGCTCACAGAAAGAATCCAGCTTCCCCTTTTCTTCTTCTAAAACCTGCATGTTCTGAAATAGAAATGTATACTCTCATGATTATAGTGATGCAACTCACAGAAAAATCTCCCTCGGATTATTTGAAAATCATATATTGGTGAAACAATTTTTATATTATTGGTGAAATACATATATTGGTGAAATAATTTTTATATTCGTATTTATGTGCGTCAGAGCGACTAGGCTTAAATATCCCCCAAAATTATTTTACTTTAAATCACTACGGGTTTGTATGTAGAAACTTTCGCAGGCTCATGTTTCTTTCTTTCTCTCTTTCTTTCTTTTTTTTTTTTTTCATATTTTGGTAAAAGAAACCGCTTAACATAGCGGACAAAAACTACTAAAACATAGAAAATAGAAAATGGAAAAAGGAACGTAATGATGTTGGGAATTTCATACAAGAATAATTAATCAAAAACTGTAGAAAATACTGTTCTGACGGAAATGGCAGCCGCATCACGTGACGGAAGACAATGCGACCCTTGTCAAAGAGGGAGTGAAACGATTAAATTGATTATTAGGTTTTTTAAATCACAAAATAGTTGTCCTCATTCAATAAAAATATCAGTAGAATGAATGATTAATTATTAAGAACTACTTTGGTGAATATTTTCAAGTTTCGTGAATAGTTGGCAACTTGACTTCAATCAACGCGGATATAATACCTTAAATACCCTTAATGCGTTTCACAAAATGAGGTGCTTTCCATTTTATTATCATATTGATGTTTTTTAAACAGAGAAGAATTATTTAATTATATATAATGATACATAATATTTACGTGAACACAAACTTTTTCAATAAACTAAGAATACAATACAAACGAATAAACTGACTTACTTTCAGCTCTTTATCCATCGCGAGACCGGTTTTAGTGGCTCCCTTATTCTTCTTGCGTTGCTTTTTCATGATAGCTGCAGCCTTGCTATACGTCTCATACCGCTGTTTATGTTGCTGTAGGAACTTTTTCTGTTCACTCTGTCACAAAACAGAAAAAGAAACAGTTTTACTCTCAGAGCTTCGACGTTCAGGATCTTCAAATAGTTTACGAAAATCCATTTCCTTCTCAATATATTGAACACTGAAATTTACAGTATATAGATACGAAACAATTCATAACATTTAAAGTGAAGAACGACAACTACGCAAGGGAGGAACTGATAAATACTTCTTTTAGAGCAGAAAATCACTCAGGACCGAAGTCTATTTTTATTTGAATGTAAGGATTAACAAATTCTTCGAGACGTCATATATAAAGTGGACATACGGTCCATACATCAAAAGGAGATACACTCGAAAATCATACCTTAGGTCAAGAGCATTTTTCTAATGGATGGTTAATCAAAATGTTTTTTATTATTATCAGTTTATCTAATATAAATTTAGCCATAAAAAACATATTATTTAATATATTTGGACAATAATCCCGGTAGTTCACCGGAACCGCACTTGGCCGAGTTTATTAGTCTCTCAAATACGGTTCCACTTACTAGCGACCTCTGATCAAAACCTGAGGTAATTTTATTTTGAACAGATCTGATGACCTGTTATAGGTATTTAAGGAAAGTAATAGTTGCAAAGAAATTTCTCGGAAGCACCTCATTAATCTCAACTCAATCATCAGAATAGGTAAAAAATTTAATCCACAAAATAATGTTGAACAACGACAAAGTATTAAAGTACGATCTACCGTTAAAAGATTTTTTGCACCGATAAATTCTATTTTTTTCTCACGTTCTCAGTGACAGAACTAATAAGCAATACGTACAAATTGTGTTTCTGCGAGCCTAAAACCCTGCATCATATACCAGGTTAAAATCCCGTCTAATCTGTTGCAGTGTTTCAAGGTCGCACTCAAAATGCTTTGACGTCCCTTGCGTTTTAAAGGGTAAACGCCACTAGCTTCCCTTGGCATCACAAGAACAAAGAGGAGACTTCCTGAGTTCTACGAATCATCGGAAGTAATCAAATGAGTTATTGGAAGAGACCACACTCAATGTGTTCAAAATAAAGTTTGAGTTCGAAGAAAATGGAGTGATGTCAAAAAAGAGAGGGAAAGAAGCTCTTCGTAAAATATTACAAAAATTTAAGAAAATAACGCAGATTAAATTAATAAAGGTCCGTTGAAAGCTTACAAAGAACAAGAATAACAGCACAGTATAATAGGTATTTTAAAATACTATGTTTTTATTCTTACAACATTTCGATTATGAACAGTCATCGTCTAATAAATGTTCATTTCGTGTAAAAATAGAAACATACTGACCAGATAATCAGAACTATTCCAATATTCATATGAGAGTAGATAATAATATTCTATCTTCTTTAACCCAGCCTTTTCCCACTCCATGTGGGGTCGGCGAATGGGGATGGATATATGATGCTTCGTTTGGTTTCGGCTGGGGAATACTAGGGTGCCGGATGCCCTTCCAGTCGCACCTGAAGCGGTGATTATGAATGAAATGGGGGTGAGTGATTATGAGTGAATGTTGTGGTGGAATGATAAGCAGGGGAAACGGGAGGGCCCCGAGCGAACACCGCTCCGTCCACCACCTCGGATTTTACATGGATCGGACCGGGTTTGAACCGGCGTCCCCAGAGGTACAAGGCGAGCGCGTTACGGGTCGCCCCAGATAATAATATTGCCAATACGGCATACAATATATATCGCACTAAACATTTTACCTTTAAAATGATATTTTTGCACTATATTTGTTTTCGTTCGACTTTGTAATTAATCAATATAATAATAATAATAATAATAATAATAATAATAAAAATCAGGAAATACAGTGACTTGGCTTTTCAAATCCAACAGCAGTGGAAAACTCACAACCAAATTCTTCCCGTTGTCATTTCCAGTACAGGACTGATTCACAAATTTCTCCAGAAAAAATTGGACAAAATTTCGGTCAGCAGACAAAATATCAATATAATGCAGAAATCTGTTGTTCTGGTGTAAAATTGTAAGAAACTTCCTACAACTACAAGAGAAACACCACAGACCCTAGCTCCATTGGTAATCCACCCGGGAGCAGGTAAATTTCAGCCACAAGAGACTGAGATTGAAATAGAGATAATAATAATAATAATAATATTTTTTTAATCTTCAAGTGAGCAAAGCTCGGTGGCAAAGAGGAAAGAAGACATAATAAAAGTATAAATAATACAATAATAAGAAGTTAAAGTGCAAATACCTCTGGGTAACTGTAAGTACCCATGTACTCGTATCTATGACATACACACACAAACGGGATAAAATGCTTAGAAAATTATACACAAGTTAATATCTAGAAACAAATTGCAATCAAGAAATTAATTATCTAAATGAGGCCTATATGTGTGTATATTCATGTACGTACACAAACACATTTTCACTTACGAACAGATACAGACACACACACATACGTACATACAAGCACGCTTTAATACACACACATATATCATTGCTCCCCCTATACCCTTACAGTAAAAATAGTTGCTATAATATAATGAAAAGAAATTAATAACTATAAAAAATAAAACCAAAACAGGATTGCTGCGAACAATCATCCTCACTTCACATCAATATTTCATAAAGTATTACTGCACTATATACAGTGATGTATAAGTCGCAACTTAAATGAATTGTTCTCTTAGTCCTCATATAAATTCATTCCATTTCTCTTGTCCTCGCCCGAGCACTAGAATCCTGCCACCACGCATGTAAATTTCCTTCTAAAGACGCATGTCCCTTCTAAAAATACCAGCGCAGTAATAAAGCAAATGGCGCAGAAGTTAAGTCCTCCAAGGGGCTGGGGGCGGGTGACGACATCGGAGGGGTGGGAAGAGAGGGATGGGATGGGAATGAATGAAGAAAAAAAGGAGGGGAATGTCCAGTAGGAGAAACGTTGGCCTCCAAAGGAAAGGATCAGAGCCAGATGAAACTGTGTAGTAAATCAGAGAAGGATTTGCGTGGGAGACCGTGTCGCGGAGGCGATGCGAAGATCCGACATGCTGCACAGTGTGAAGAGTGTCTTATCTAGTGGACAAAAATTCTCTAGAATTGGGAGACAAATTACGATCCCATTCTTTTATGATGGAATGATATTAGCATTAGTAGTAGAACAAGGGAACTTCTCCCATTCCCTACACCATGTATTCCCACGACATAGCTGCCGTGTAGCAAATACCACAGTATTTGCAGTTTATTATTGTTAATTTATAAATTCATAACGCTGAATTGAGATGAATGAATTGTAAGTGCAAATTATTGTAAGATTTTCCTGTTTTGATTTAGAAAATACAATTTGGGTTGTGTGCAGTAAAATTTCGAGCAGGCAAGTAACTGAAAATATCAGACGAGAATAAAGTATCCACAGTCAAGATTAACAAATAATGCTAATGTATCCACGTGAAGAAAAAAACACGTTCTGTTTAACTACGATAGTATCATTGCAACTAAAGCATCTTAATTCCATTCTTTAGGTCTACGACCTTGAAAAGAAGTTATTACTCTCAATAAGTTCAAGAGTATCTTCAAAGTTTTCTTTTTATTTTGTTGACTTAAATCATGTAATAACTATTGATCAATGTAATTATTTGCATGAGATATGAAAACGTATCAACACATTATAAACTAATTTTTAAAAATATGTACAATTTCATGGTAAAATAACAGATCTAAACATGTGCACATGTAAATGGTGTGTAAACACTAACATTACCAAGATACTTGTAATTAATGTACCTAATTCAACTATTCGTAATATCGAGCGACTGTACATATTTCAAGTACTATATAGTTTTTATGCTCAATCCCCAATAAGCAACGAATAGTAAACGTGTACAATGTTGCTTCTTCATGCAGTAGTGTACGTTATAGCCTGCGTGGTCAGTTAGCTATAGAAGGTAGTAGCATATGTAGACAATGGCTGGCTCTTTTGCCACCCCTCCTTTACTCCGTCCCATACAAGCGCGGAGTCGCTCATGTTATTCCATTATTTACTAAAAACCATTATTTACTTTGAGTATTTCTTATATTCTCGCGTCCGAACGTACATCCTATGAATCTATTTGAAAAAGGGACGAGAATGTCCCCCCCTCCCCCACCCACCACCCCGAAAAAAAACGGACAAAGCGTAATCGAAACTCACATAAATTCATCCGAAATGTAGGGATTTAATGTATGGCAAGGACTATTTTCGTGGCCATGATATTTCTCCAATATGGAGAAGCGATATCTTAAGATTTCTGACAATCTAAATATATTGCAATCTGACAATCTAAATATAATGCAATGAAGTAAAACTACCATTATCAACAATGGAAATGTTTAAAAAGTATATAAATCAAATATAATTATAAAACAGTAATTAAATGAATCACTCTTTGAAGTGACTTTGTATTTATTTTTCTACCACGAGATGACTCTACCACTGTATTTTTCTACCACTGTATATTGCCGTTATATATCTATGTCTGTATGTTTAGAATTATTTGGAAGAATGAAGCTCCCAAGTTAAAACGGTAATAACTGAGAAAGCTCTTTTTGCGTATTGTTTTCCGTAATATTATAAGTTTAGGTTATTTTTGGCAAAAAAAAAAATTGTTAATTAAAAAAATACTATTGGAGTGTACTGTTAATATTCGTGTATCTATGAATGATAAAAATATGAGGTGCAAAAAAGCATCTTGATCTTTAAAGAACAAGCAATATTTTTCCCTAATAATTCAGACACAGAAACACCCTCAAAATGTTTCAATGTGCACCTCAAAATTCAATGTTCAATAAAAAATAATGGGTAAATTTGTTCACTTGCTTGTTCAGTTGCTTCTCTCTTATTGTTTCTGTATTTCACTCATTCGATTCGTAAGGGTACACTTCGCGTGACACTCTTTTGCCAAGTACCAAGTCCGTTTCGACCCACTGTGCTGTGTGCGTTACTTCCTGGCAGGGAGGGCTGCACAGCTGTCGCGGCGTACGAGCTGGCCCATGGATCAACACGCGTTCCTGTCCTGCACCGCGGTGTTCAAAACGCCGCTGACTCGCCATTTGTCTTGTGGAGGTTCAATGGCGCGAAAAATGATTTCAGGGGAAAATGTTGAAATGTTACTTTTTTGTCCGTTTGAGACTCAAGGGCATCAATCTCATTTCAATGGAAAACTCGCTCCACCAACATTGTTTCCCAAAAGAGTTGAATTTCGGTCTGGTATATGACGGTTTGTGTGCGGAGCACCTCGTTACGTCACATCTTACTAAGTCCCATCGACAAATGTCTAGAATGTCTGGTGAACGGACACAAGTTAAATAAATGTATTGTTTGCTTGTGATATAGTTTATGGCATTTTGTTCTAATATCTCTGACTTGTTTCTTGCATTACTTCTCGAAAGAATATCGTATTAATAGAATAAAAAAAATACTGAAATTCAACATATCACTTAAATTTACGCATGGTGCGCTGAAAACGAGTAAAATATCTTAGTATTAAACAGTTAGGACAGTATCTTATCTCACACTTTTTTGTAATCCTTATAATGTCATTACTTCCATAATATCTCTTCAAATGTACCAAAATATAGCTAATTCTTCTCTCAATCCTCAAAGAGCTTACAATAGACAGTATTAAAGAATCAGTAAGTAATAAGACGACATTAAAACGATCAGACGTTCAAATTATGCAACTTTTTAAAATTTAAAAAATCTGCAAGTTGAAGAATAAAAGTTTGGGGTCTGATTTGACATGGAATATCCGCTATTATGAATGCTATATAAAGCTCTCATTTTTATGTAAAACTTATAAAAAATATTAACGCGTAACGCGTCAAGTACATGAAAGCAATATTATTTTTTAATATTGCGCCTAATAATTGCAAGGTTACTAAGAGATCAAACAGATCACACATTAGCTTAGAACGTTTTCTGAATGTATCGTCTATATTTTAACTAATGGTGATACGCTGTTTTCTCCTCGATATAAAAGAGAACTGAATGCAATTTAAGAAACTGCTTGAAACCATTTAAAATGCGAATACGAATGATGTGTGTCTATTTTGGTGAAATGAATTAATTAGTTTTATTAATAAATACTGTAATTGATATGAGATAAATGAATTAGAAGAACATAAATTCGCGGAATTAATTAAAGTTAACTTAAGTTTAATTACACAAAAGATCAAGAAGAATTGAAATCGCAAGTTTACCCTTCAAATTATAATACATCTCTATCGTTTTCCACGTCATTTTCCTGAAAAAGCTACAATATAAGGAATGAAAGATATTGTTGGAGCACTAAAATATATTGAACATGTCTTGTCAAGTTCTGTCTTTATACTAAAGACAACCACTTATTATTTTTCTTGAGAGTGTAGTGTTAGATCAGTGTTAATAAGTGGTTGTTTTTATTAAAAAGCACAGAACTTGACAAGATATATCTACTCAGACAACTTGTCTTAAAAAATATTGAACATTTATTTAAAACTTTGGAAAAAAATATAAATAACTCGCTGCTTTTCTCTACGTCTAAAACCAAACGTACAGATAATACCACACCAGGAGGATACTATAGAAAGTAAAGTAATCCTTAGGTAATTGAAAAGGTAAAATGTTAAAATATAAATCTCACCTGTACTACTTTTGTGTCCTTTTCCAAATTCGTCTCCAGAGGTAGAAGCAAGTCGACGTAAAAAGCCTTCAGCTAAAATGAAAGAAAAAAAAATTGTTTCAGTGACATTCCACATTTTAAAAAACAAAGTGAATAGCACGAAATATCCTTAGATTAGTATTAGCATACAACATAAATATTTAATTCTTCAAAATCATAGAATCATACGAACGAGATATTATTAATGTTTTACATAACTTTAATGTTATGAATTTGTGATGGAAAATAATCGACTTTTTGGTGTACCCACTTCCTTTCATTACTTTTGATTGATTCCAGAAAAGTAGATTCATTCCTTACGTGATTACACTCACTAATTATTTCAACAAAAATGATAATATCATATTTAGGTATAAGATTTAATAACACAATTATTTAGTCTTGTATTATTTATGTTGTTTTATATTTTTTAGAAATACTCGAGCGCAATGATATTCTTATAGTTGTTGTTGATGATTCGTTTGCCTCGCGAGAAAAATATGTTGATACCGAGATTCAAGAACGATTCAAGAACGATTCGACCAGGAAATTTAAAACAACAACAACGGAAACCGCACAACGCAAGGCTTAGTGCAGCGGAATAGCATATACAAACTAATTACTGTCCAATAACTGTTTATCACATTTCACTCACTAATTAAATGCATTTTAACTCATCTCGAGAAATCAAAATTATATCTAAGTAATGAATTAATTATTTTTTAGTAGGTTTATACTGAGTTTTTGTCCGGTTTTCCTTCTGGTATAGCTGGATCTTTTGTACAGGCTTCTATTTTATATATGTATACGATTAGTTGGATATTTATCAATCTTCTTGAAATTGTCTCAACAGTGCTCTTTAATTAATTATTACCTGTTAACTCCAATCGGAAATTGAAACATACTTTTAACAGAAAATACTTTTAACAGAAGCTCCCTTACCATTTGCGAAAATACAGACAGGAGTTACGATTTGAAGTGATAATAGATCAAATAAAGAGAGAAGTCCCCGGTAAGAATCGAGAGATTGGTGCATGAAGGAAGATTGTATAACCAAAAAATAACATTTTCAAAATGCTCCGATTATTCTATCTTTTAAGAACATCATATAAGTTTTAAATAAATTTCTTGACAGAGAAGGTTGCAGTGTAACCTTCCATAGTATTTTAAATATTTTAAATTTTAACCGATATGTAACTGAAAAAGATATCATTGGTTTTCAAATACTAGATACTATCCGAGCCCTGAAGAAGAGGTCAACCATACCTCGAAACGTTGGCAAAGAATGTAATAATCAAATCTAATTAAAGAAGAGTCGCAGACCAGTAATTCTGCATTTATAATGATTGTCTATAATTGAGACACATAGTGATTGGAAGGAGTTATTTACTGAGAATGTAAAGGACAATAAAAAATTCTTGATTGTAAAAGTTAAATGAAGGATATAATTTCGTTTCGACAAAACTAGTACCACACGTTCATGGATTTTTTTTTATCTATTCAATGAATATTTGAGCACAACAAAGTCAGAGTTCGAATGAGTTCTAGTTATCGTTTTCCCATGAAGTTCTTTCGGCGGACAATACGAAAGCCGATGCTCATCCCCATAAGGCGTCGAGAGAAGATTCGCCCGCAACCTCGCAGACAAAGGCGAAGCGACAGCAGCAGCAGCAGCAGCGTCTGCCTACGAGGGCGCTCGCTTACTGAACGCGTACAGCAAGAGTCGTAAAGGTCTCGTCGCCGCCAACCCTCGCGCACGAGAACTCGTTACGGACTCCCAAACTCCGAAGAACAGCACGGCTTCCTGCTTCGGGTGGGCCAAAAGCCGCTACGTTTATGTCGCACTCGCCTTCTGCTACCCACTGCGCCTTCTCTACGGTATTGTCGAACTTTAGTTAAAAAAAAAACAACAACAAAAAACTCACTGACCGGAAACTAAGTTACACTTTTGTGAGGTCATTCTCTTTCTCCCGTACACGTTGTCCTTTCAATTTTATCCCTCGAGCGTAGTTTAAATGTTTCTCGTTTTGCTCCGATTATAATACGAAACTAATTTTGATGTTTCATGTTTTTAAGAAACACAATAAGTGAACGTTTAATTTTACCAATGTTTTTATTTTTTTGAAAATGAGGACACTAATAATCGTATTTGTTTAATATAAATACGACATCCTCTCAAATATCGTGATATCCCCATTTGTATGGTATCCAATTCTTCCAGAATGTCATTTGTGCAATCCCGAAACCAAAGAATTCTTCAAGATAAATGATTTATTGTTGTGAGAAAACCCACGACCGATTAGCTCAAACTACTCCCTATCATATGAATATGACTCTCGCATATCGTATTAAAATACTTTAAAAAATCGTTCTCACAATTTGGGGATGTCTGTGTTTCTTTCTCGGGAACCGAACCACGTCGCGGGACAGTTTTATTTCAGCGCCATACAAGGGAAAGGGATGACACTAGTGCTATCTTGTCATGAAATCAACAAAGGATGCCCTCAGGGGTCACATGGGGGACCAGTATCCAACGATTATGTCTTTTGCTATTGTACAGTATCAAACGATGCCTTAGATTCTCTTGATAAATGAGCTGTTAAAAAGGTAAAAGATATGAGATACAACATAGTCGCATATGCGGACGATTTGGTTCTATTTGTACAAGGAAACAAGAACAGAAGTGGAAAACATAGGGAATAGGATATTGCAAATTTGTGAAACCTGATATACACAAAATAATCTGGAAATCGCTGCGGAAAAAAACATTGGAATGGTGTTAGGGATGAAACATGTAAAAAAGAGGGAACCAAGTTTACGAATAAATAGAGTAAGGATAAAAATTAAGATGGAATATATGTATCTCGGGTTGATGTTAGATTCAGAATTAAAATATCATTCATGTGTGACATACCTAGAAAGCAAAGTGAAAAAAATTTACTATCATCTATTAAGGATAGGATTAACAAAATTTAATGTGAAAAAATGTCAGTTGATTCAATTGTATAAAATTGTAATTGTACCTATTGTAATGTATGAATGTGAGTCTTGGACAAAGGTATTGGGAAATGTTCATTTGCGTAACTGGTTGGAAAGGATCCAGCGACTATGTCTCTTAAGATTGAGAGTGGGCCTATTGTACAGTTTCAAACGATGCCTTGAAAGTACTGTTGGGAGTGATACCTGTCGACCATACAGAAGTGGGCAATAAGAATAGCAATGAGGCGAAGCAAAGAATTGCTGTTAGATTGAGAGATGCGTTAAAATAGAGGAGAAAGACTGGAGAGAAAAGTTATCAAATATATTACTAGATGGGATGGCAAATTTTATGGGAGAGGTCTGATAAAGGGAGAACAACGTTCAAGTTTATTCCAAATGTACAGTAACTCAGCGAAGAAAGTGGTTTCAAATAGGATATAGAATGGCAGAAATACTCACAGAACAGAGAGATTTTAATATTATTTAAAACGGTTTGGAAAGATATCTGATGAGATACGTGGGTGTGGCAGTGCTCCCGAAACGGTTGAGCATATATTATGGGAATGCGAATATTGTAGTGAAGATAGGTCGAGATATCTGAGGGAGAAGAAGATAAGTGAATTAATAACCGATATATCACATACCACGGTAGATAATAAAGAAAGATACGAGGTATTTCGCTCCTTCATAGATGGAATATGTGAAATAAATGAAACACTGAAATGTAGTGGAGTATCTATTCGGGACTACTGAGTAGACTCAAAGGTATTGCGAGAATACAGGATTCACGAGATAACGTCTCTTATGACGTTAACATGACTACATAAATAAATAAATGGAAAAAAGTGCTATCTTGTTGAATCATTGAGGTACCACACACGATAATAGTTCAAATTTTTACCATATCACTGCAGACTCATCACAAATTAATCGTCTAGCCGCAGCGACAAGTCAGCCCCTTTTAAATTCGCTGACGTTGCAGACAGTAGCTGACGCTTCATGTTAATAGATGCCATTGTCTAAGCGACTATTCGAAACATTACGTCCGACTAGTCATACCTTTCAAAATAACATTATATTTTATTCCAAAAAGCGACTAGATGTGAAATGGGTTGAAGATAGCTTTTTACGAAACTAACAAGTATATTCTGACAATGGTAAAGGAGAGACGAGATCACAAATTGGATGATAGAATCCATCCGAGGCAAAACAGGATAATTTTTAAGTAATTTTTTTTCTAGCAATGTCAACTAAAACAATTGTCTTGGTTTCACCAACCACAATTCCACATTGAGAAAACAAATGAACAGATTATCTTTTGATTTTATAAATTAATGATCAAACTCATTTTAATAATGTTTCCAAGCGATTCATTAATATCGTACTATGCGATGAAATGTGTTTCTCTGTAGTTCAGAACAAGAAACTATTTTCTATCACGTCAGAAGTAGATATGGCAAAAACAAGTGATATTTTACTCTAAAGTCACAGTTTATTCCACTTACAGAAGAATCGCANATATATAATAGCTTGTTATCTGAAGCAGAAAAGTGAAGAACATTTCCACTACTTTTCTCTAATAACGATGAGGAATGCAAGTTTTAAAAAATCGGAAAAACTTTAACATTCTTTATTAGATTACATATGTTAACCTTTAACATTTTTATTACAACTATATTTTATATTAATAGATATACAATGATATTTAAAGCTATATTCCTAATTGTGAATATTAATGTTTATTACATGCGCGAGACAGGATGTTATTACATGTTTTATTACATGCGCGATACAGGATGTTTTTTCACTAAGAAATAATTATTCTTCCTTTTCGGGGGCATTTTTCTCAATATATGATGTATATAACATTTTAATATAAATCAATACAAAAGTAAGGTAAGATTTGATATTTTAAAGTTTCCATATCCACAGAAATTGATGAGTTGTTTACCTCATACAATCGTTGCTCCCAAGCTATCTATAAGGATTTGAAATAAAGTTTTGTCATTTCACTCGTAGGAGATAAATAATGTGACTTCTCTTAATTATATCACGAAAATATTGCAAACATAAGACACAATAAATAATTGGTAGTGTTTTTGACCTTCCGCTCCGCTTCCTCTATTTCCCAAATTTCAATATTATTCGGATTTCCTGATTTCATAATTCTATGCACAATACAGCGAGTAAATATCTAACTGCCTTTTCAAAATAACTTTCCCTTTAATGTTAATTGGAGAAAATATGTATTTGTGATTTCCATGATAAATACAAAGAATATATCAAGCAGAAACGTGAAAGTGGTCTTTATACACTTTCCACTTCCAGAAAGAGATGACAAATCAATATTTACAACCGTCATAATCTACGATGGTTCTTCGCAACCTGTCGTAAACGAAAATACATAAATACAATTAGTAGAACCATGAGAACATGTCGCAATCATATTGACAGAAGGGTAAGTAAATAAATAAAATTTATTGGAAAAAAATGTGGCAAACTTCGTATGATAATAAACTAAGCTACTCTCCATAAGCAGACAAGGGGCCATCCTATCAATAATGTGAAAATACGCCTCAATCCGTAGGAAAACCGGAGAAAGACCCGGACCAAGACTGGAGGACAAACCAGTGATACGTCGTGTTGTGAGAGCAGTAAATATCATACATAATGATTATTTAGCATTTTACCTGTGAGGTAAATCTACGTAATATTTTCGTTCATAAACGTGAATTTCGGAGTTTTTCGCAGTTACAGAGCCGTGAGTAGTGTCACCTGTTCATAAACAAACTACAGTTTGTACTGTAAATGTAGACTTGCCTGCCAGAGTCAATTTGTCCGGGACAAACACGTTTATACATTTTGTGCTGTCTTCATTGAATCACCAAGCGATGAGTAAGTTGACATGGATGGGTGTTTAGGAACTTACTATAGTTCGAATTTCATAAGTAGCATCCCATTTTAAAACAAATTATAAAAATATATAGTTAACAGTTATAAGATTACGATCCCGGTCCGGAAAGAATATCTGCAATTGGTTTACAATGACAGGACGTTAGGGCTGATGACTTAGACGTTGGCGAGTCTAAAGCCCCAATAAATACAGTGACTGGAGAAATGAAGAATATTTGCCAAAGGTTACCTTTCAGAAATAAATGTAGCGATGGATTGTATTACATTTATAAATGTTTCATCACTAATATCCAGAGAATCATCATACACATTAATTCGCAAATGTCCCATAAAAGTTTAGTTCCTTTTCTGAAAATCACACAAAGGAAGCATCGTGCTTTAGGGCATAAAAAATGTGTTGACTATTTCCTATTGTTTCATCTTTCATCCTCTCCTTTCTGAGAAAACAGCATTTAAAAATTACACCAAGGAAAGAAACTACTTGATTTATTTACTAGAAAAGGATATTACTTGACTAAGGGTGTAGAAAATGATCAGAGCGAATTGAATTGCAGTGCAGTGCAGTGTAGTGTAGTGTAGTGTAGTGTAGTGTAGTGATGTGAAGTGTGCGAGACTCTTCACAGCAATCCTGTTTTGGCGTTACTTTTTTAGTTTTTAATTTCTTTTAATTATATTATAGCAATTATTTTTACATTAAGGTTATAGGAAGAGTAATGGTGTATGTGTGTATATTGAAGCGTGCTTGTACGTATGAGTGTGTGTCTGCATCTGTTTGTAAGTGAAAATGTGTTTCTGTACGTATATGATTATACACACATATGGATCTAATTTAATTTCTCAGGCGTATTATTCTTCTCGCTTATTGTGCACTAATTTTCTAAGCATTTTATTCCGTTTGTATGTATTTTATAGACATTTGGGCGAA